>NQII01001206.1:22856-113353 GCA_002778355.1 Clitarchus hookeri | reverse complement strand
GACTCGACTAATGTCTGAAGATATACAGGAGGCATTTCACACAGTGAATCCTGCAGGGCAGTCCACAAATCCATAGGAGTGCGAGGCGGTGGAGATATATTCTGAATAAAACGTTGCAAGGCATCCCAGATATGCTCAATAATGTTAATGTCTGGTGATTTAGGTGGCCAATGAAAGTGTCCAAAGTCAGAAGAGTGTTCCTGGAGCCACTGGGTAGAAATTCTCGACGTATGGGGTGTCGCATTGCCCTCCTGGAATTGTTCACATCCGTCGGAATGCACAATGGACATGAATGGGTGCGGGTGATCGGACAGGATGCTTACGTATCTGGCACCTATCAGAGTCGTATCTAGACATATCAGGGGTCACATAAGACGAGGGAACTCGCATGATGAAGTATTACGACAATGATCGCATGCAGTTTATGCAAGGGGATACAATGAAGGAACACATCAAGATCTGCAAAGGTTCGGCTACTGGGAAACAGCAAGTGATGTCGCCAATACCTCCTACTGCATCGATGGGTACTGTTTCCGCAGCCGGTTATGACGAGACAATAAATGCTAATGACGGAATTAGTGACCTACGAGATTTGGTATATTCAGTATGTGTGGAATGTACACTTGCAAGGTGTTCTCGTGAAGTCGATGAACTTCAAAATAAACAGCTTGTTATATCTAAATACTGATGATGATGTCCATGTGACTCCTACAAAGCAAAGTAAACTTGATGTTGAGGATGAAACAGGAGGTAAATACTATTAAGCGACATCATTTATGATAATGACTATGGCGACAGTGTTGATGAAGTATCTGATGAGAAGGATGATGATTACCTTGACGTCCCCAGACATTTCACCAACGAGTTCCCTTCGACAAGTCATGCGAAGAAGGCAGAAGGCATCAAGAACGCTCGTTACATATTTCCCGAAGACCCGAATGAACTTGTTGATAGACTCAGATATTTTATGAGCTGCAAAAATCCTGAGATCTCTCTCACGCATTGTTGAGATATCTTCAATCATCAATGAACTCAAGGATCAGGGTTATATCATATGAGACTATTGGCTACTATCCATGATTCGCAAACAACAGGGAAAAGAAAAGATCGAATATACAAAATAATTAGAAAGGCAGAATGTATATAACAAGTAAATAAATTATATATATTAATGTGTGTTTAATTATTTATACAGTTTTTTCTGATTCGGTATTGCATACAATCTATTTCGAGTGTCTCTTTTAAATAAAATTTGTCCGAGCATGTGTCGGAGGAGGGCTATGGTAGGATCTGAAATGTCATATTCGAGTCGATTAAAATCGGATGAGTTCTATATGAAGATATTAAGGCACTGAGAAATGTTTTTTATGCAAGTTTTTAGGAAATTAAACAACATACATCTTAAGGTCATGGACTTAGAACAATTTCGCGCAGCTGTTATCTCCCAATGCTAAAACGATGTGGGAGCATGTAAGCATGCAGACTCCAGTTACCTGACACCATGCAGGTGCAGGCCTGTGAAAATGCTAACACAGCTCTTCCCATGTGCATGCTGACTTATACTATCTGATACCATGTAGATTGTGAAAATAATGTGGAAACATGAATGCATGCAGACTCCAGTTACCTAACACCATGCAGGTACAGGCTTGTGAAAATGCTAACACTGCTCTTCCCATGCAAGCACAGATATTTTTACTTTGAAAAGGTCAGCTGCCCTGCCGGTCTCTCATGCCCTATAACTCAATTCCTGTAACCTAAATGGTATACATATTTTATTAATAAAGTAATTTTTTCCATAATTTATTTCTTTATTGTATTCGTTTCTTTTCTCTGTTTACTAGGTTTTTTGACCACTACACTTTACATTACCTTTTTCTGATTTGATGGGGTACATGACGAACAATAAAAAAAGAGGTAAAATTGTTTTAAATTATACACATATTTTATACATCAAACTCTTTTATTGTGTTTTCACACACGTGTTAAGCAATATTAGTTTACATTGAGAGGCCAAAAAGATTTTATAACGTTCTTTTTTCTACTTTTATATTGCAGCATATATTTGTACTATTTATACATAGATAAGCAAAATAATTTTTAAGTCACGAAAATTTTTTTTATGAAAAATTACCTGCTGTTTTTGTTTACACACACCATGTGCCTAAACAAATAATTGGCAACTATAAATTTATTCACACTATGTTGCTCTGCTCTAAACATTGTTTCTTTATATTGTTTGTTATTATCCACTGTCGTCCCCTGTCCTCATCCTGTTAACTTGTCTATACCTCGCATTGCAGGATGGGGCAAGATGGTGAGCAAAAACAATATGGTGGTCAGAAACAAGATGACAGCTGGAAACATGAAGGAGGCCTGACACAAGATGGTGGCTGGAAACAAGATGGTGGCTGGAAACACCCTTGTCCTCGGAGACACATTTTCTATCTACTTATTTATAATCGGAACACAATTTTTCTAATCTGAGTTAAAATATTTTTGTAAATTTACAAAAAATCTTGCAAACCTGTTGAATTCGTACACTTACAAGAGCAACAGCTGCACAGTTATAAAGAAATTCTTTCAGAAATACTGATCTTCAGTAAACTGCTGATGCCATCTCAGAATTTTAATTTAATATGTGTGCTAAAGGCTGATGAGTCATAACATCCAAAAATCCACTTATGGTGAGGGCTACTTTATTCCTTGAACTACAGTGCAAAGTCCATTTTGACTGGTTTGAAAAGTATGTGTTCCCCCCGGCTACGGGTTTGCGACATTAATTTTGTAACAGTGCAGGCCAGGTTTTGTAAATGTATGTGATTTTAGCTGCTATAGTACAAATATTTACTTTTCTTTAAAATATGTTGAGAAATGTTCAGAATTATTTCTTAATGCATATTTTGTATTCGTTCAAAGTTTCTCTAGACAGCTACATGTAAAAAGGGTGTTGAAAAATACGAGTTCAATAATAAGGTTTCGTATGGCTTTCTTAGAATAAGAGTTTATAAGTGACAAAAATAAGCAACAGAATGCAGGGATAAAGAAAATAAAAACTCTCCGAAAAATCAACAACTGTAGGCAGCATTAATTTTCTCATGTATGCACAATGTTGAGTTGGGAGAATTGGGTGGCTCCTAACATCGAGGTCTTGAGAGCCGATGAGTGCAAAATGAGATGAGAATGGTGCAGCGCTGGAATGCAAGGGCGGGGGAAACGGGAGATCCCCGAGTAAACCCGCCGACCAGCAGCATCGTCCGGCATGATTCTCACTTGAGAAAATCCGGGAGTGACCCTGCCAGGATTGAACCCGGTTCGCCTTGGTGGGAGGCGAGCAGTCGAAATGTATGTACATTGTTGCCTCTTTTTTTTTTACGCGGGACTGACATACTCGTGGGAATTAAGTGTAACATGAATTTCAGCTCCGCCGCGAGCAAAGTTAAAAATTTGCTGTTCTCTTTTCAAGGTTAAATACTTCATATTAACACGAGATTAAAAAATTGAAAGGTTGTATAACGTTAAAAAATATGACATTGTGTATTAATGCATCTTTGGCGTAGTGGTTAGTGTACTTACTTCTAGTGTTTAGGTTCCAGGTTCAATTCTCGTCCCCCAAATGGGCATTTTCAAAATCGTATTTGGGTTAGGACGTGCCTGATAAGGTCGCGTGACGTGTGTTTCGTGCAGTCCAGACTGACGTATAAATTGTATTCTACACAAACCAATGTGTTTCATCAAGTAGACAAATGACTTTGTAGAAGTATAAAGAATAACTTGTGATTTTGCAGGAAAATAATTTGAGAATTACTACACATATTGTTGTAATTCGACAAGATATGCGCCGGTAGGTTACGGTACATTTATGTACAAATACTGAACTTATCCCGTACACTATTCAAGCAATTTCTTACAAGGTTTACAAATAACTTTTTATAATGTTACGTAGAATTTTTTTGGCAACTAGTTTCCGAGCATTTTTTTTTCTTGTAAAAGTACAAAACTTATTTTACTGTGCACCTACGTTAATTTCATGACGTCATATTTGCGTTACAACGCTGTCAAAACAAGTGCACTAGCATGTCGAAAGGTATTTTTATGTAAACAGCGTGCTTACCTCAGTTGAAACATTGCTATTTTNTGTAAAAGTACAAAACTTATTTTACTGTGCACCTACGTTAATTTCATGACGTCACATTTGCGTTACAACGCTGTCAAAACAAGTGCACTAGCATGTCGAAAGGTATTTTTATGTAAACAGCGTGCTTACCTCAGTTGAAACATTGCTATTTTGACAGTCTGTAGTGAAGAGAAACAGTTCAAAGTTGGGAAAAGGAGATGGATTACTGCGGATCGAGCATGCGGACTTTACCCCACGGTCACTCCACTGCGCACCATGCTTCTGCGCATATCGTGAACATAGGCTCCTTCGTAGCCATCAGAACTGCCAACGACACGGACATGTGTTAACAAAGGGAATGTTTTTTTCCTTAACTTGAGTATCTTCAAAACTCTTTGTCAGATGAACTGGCACGACCGCATCGAACCACGTGCACATCCAAACCATGTTCTTTCGAAGGTGTTAGTTGCAAAGTTGCAGCCGTGTGCCGGAACAAGGAAACTTTTTTTTNACATCCAAACCATGTTCTTTCGAAGGTGTTAGTTGCAAAGTTGCAGCCGTGTGCCGGAACAAGGAAACTTTTTTTTTCTGCGCAGATGTCTTGCACTGCACTCAGCTCTATATTCCTCATGCGAGACGCTCCAACCAATCGGAAGGATGAGCGTGCCGATATGAGGGTGGATGTGGAAAAGTAACGGGATGAAAAGTAAGGGAAAGCGGAAGCACACCGAGGAAACCCACCGGTCAACACCGCAACATGCAGCACTAGTCGTGGTTTCGGCCACTGTGATACGGAGAAGTTTGGGCATCGATGTCTCGACAGCCGATAAAGATGCTGCGAAGTAAATGTGGGCGGAGGAAACGGGAGATCCCGGAGGAAACCCGCTGAACTGCAGCATCGTCCGGCAGCGACACCGCCGGAAATTGATCCCGGTACACCTTCGTGAGAGGCGAGTGCTCTAGCGTCTGAACCACTGCGGCTTCTGCTACTGTAATATGTATAACCCACTCTAATATAGGATATTAGTGGCTTGTCGAGCACTTTTTAAATCATTCTTTGGAAAAATACCCTGTTCTTAACTGCGTATGTTTTAATGGACACGCTTACGGAACGAATTTGGAAATGTATTTAAATGTCCTTACTTCGTATTAAAAAAACAATTTTTAAAATTTTTGATTCTGAATTAATATAATTTTAGTTGCACATAAGAGCAATAGTTGACGAATTAATTTATAATTTTTCATTCTTAACAATTTGAGTGTTTCACTTAATCGACGTATGACTGAAGTGATGGCGTAGATGGCAATTTTCATATTACCTAGGACGGAAGAAAATAAAATACACATAAAATATGATCCTAAGCAGCATTTTCAGAAGTGCTCAATCAACGGGAACAACGAAACCATAATTTAACTTTCGGTCCTCGATCCCATATTCCGATCCCTATAATAAACTACAAGTGGAAAAATAGTCTACGAAATTTGAGTTAGATTTATATTTTCGTTTTTCGTGAACATTTCGAAAAGTGTTGGTCTTATTTTCCTTAAAAATTTGCCACTCTTTGAGTTATACATTTTAAATGTTATGCATAAAATACACGAACGCTGGATACGGTTATAGACTTTTCTTTACTGTTTTTCTAACAAAATTTATTTTCTTTTTCCACCAAGATACGTTAATTATAATAACCGTGAGTGTTTATTACTATCTTATAAATTAAGTTAATTTAATATTTACTATTTATCACAATAGAACGAGTTTTATATTGTCCGTAGTCTAGATGCGTTTCAATTAATAATGAAAAAAAATTACACCAACCCGCATGCTAAAGTTACGGTAATTGTAACTGAAAAATAACAATATAGCAAAAAAAAAATTAAAACATTTTTTTTTGTTGAATTCAGTTCATGATAGGGATGTGAGATTCTTTCAAGTTATATATTTAATATTTAAAAAAAAAGAATCGTTTCTTTTGCCAGTCGACGCCCTGCCTCATCTTGCTCGCGAACACGAATTTCCAAATCATTGACGCCATCGTGATGAGCTCGGGGACGCTCTTTAAACAGTTTCAACGTGACTTGCGACCCTCTCGAAAATGGGAAAACCAGCGAATTAAAATGTTTGAGCCATTGTTCTAGAAATTTGATTAACGTCATGTCCACGGCAAATGAGTTTTGTCGACGCGCGTCTACGCAGCGGGGCTTTTGTCCCTCCAGCAGCGATTGTCGAGTTTTGACCACGTACAATTTTTTTTTTTTTTTCGTTTTCCAACGCTTTGTCTCCAGCTTACGGGAGAAGAAAATGGGGCAAACAAATTACGTTCGCACAAAACATCCACGCAGTAGAATGGGGAAGAAAATGCGAGTACGCATACGTGCTGCTGGTTTCATTTAAAAAAAATAAAATTTAAATAGTTTCTGTGGAAAAAATTGTGCTTCAGAGGAATATTTATTTTCTGAAGCGCATCTAGGCGGTTGATTATTACTTTATTGTCGTTGTTCTCATCTCAAACTTATAATACCTCTGTAGACAGAGTAATATGATAAAGGTAAAATTACTAAGTTTCTACAGAAAAATGAAAACATATTTTATTGTGTCATATGAAAACATGCATGTGAAGCAAAATGAAAACATATTTTATAGTGATATATTAAAACATGCATTTGAAGCAACACATTTTTGAATCTCAAAACCTTTAAGTTTTATAATTTCTTAAACTGTGGAATTAAGAACGGACGTGAGTAGTAACGGTACGTATCATTTGAAAAATAAGTGCAGTGAGAATGTGGAATTTTAAATACGGAATTAAGCGACAATTAATTAATTTTAAATCATTTACGTAGTACTCTTTAAAGTAAACTTTTTTAAACTGTTTTATTTTCTTATATTAATATGTATAGCAAATTATACGACGGACTGCCAAATGAAAACAAGTCAGACGCCAAAAAGTGCCATTGGACATTTATCATCTCAAAAGTAATCTCCAAAACCGTTAATAAACTTATCCCACTGGGAGGTAACTCCGTAAATCCCATCCTTAAAAAAGCTTGTGGGTTGTCGACGGAACCACGTCTTTACCCAGATACACATGTCCTCATCCGATCCCAACCGATGTCAACGAATGTCTCTTTCCAGCTCTTAAAAAATGTGTGAAATAGCACGGAGGCGAGTAAAGAAGAACAGGGAGGCGTGGTTTGGTTCTCGACTGCTGAAGTGGGTTGGCGGACAGGAANAGCACGGAGGCGAGTAAAGAAGAACAGGGAGGCGTGGTTTGGTTCTCGACTGCTGAAGTGGGTTGGCGGACAGGAATTTCATCGTCGCGTATCTTGCTGTGCACGGCGACAACATTATGTAGCGTACACGTGTGCTGGAGTGACATAAGAAATTCCGAGACACGTGTGTTTAAAGCCATATTACATGATAATAATTTATTTCATTATCTGAAAGAAATTTGTATAAGAACCACACAATTGTAAATATTTGTAGTCAAATGATTATAGTTTACAAAATATAGCACCGAAAAATCGAAAATTTCGGGATACGGAAGCCAAAGTTTCTATACCCCTGATTAACTTTGTTACATATATCACATGTCATGTGATCTACATCATATATATAACATATTAATTAAGTATCAAGTACATGTAACAATGGGCATTTGAGTATTAGTACTTTGAATCTATTTTAAAATAAGTATTGATGTTTTTGCCAACCCATTTTTATTTGGTCCAAGATAAACTAATAAATATTAATATTATTTTCTCTCGGACGAATAAAAATGTGTTGGTAAAACATCAATACCTATTTTAAAATAGTTTCAAGATGCCATTACCCGAGTACCAATTGTGAATTATCCTTGATACTTAATTAATATGTGGTTTATAATATATATATTACATGATATGTTATTTATTTGGCACAGTCAATTTGGACTCCCATATTCAAAAATTTTCGACTTATTGTTGCTACATTTTGAAAACTATATTCACTTGACTTCAAATATTTACATTTATGTGGTCCTTACATAAATCTCTTTCAGATTAACCGGGAAAACCGATTGGTCACTGTTTTAGAAATTCGTCTTTTGATGGGGATAAGTCACGGTTTCGTACACGCTATTTTGAGAAACCATCTTCAGTACCACATCACTTGACGGAGGAACAGAAGACCTATAGAATGACTGCATCTCTGGGTCAACTACAACGTTACCACGAGGAAGAATATGTTTTTTCTATCCAACATTGCCAACAAGGACAACTTGGTGAGTGAGTGAGTGAGTGAAGAGATTTGGGTGACTCTTAACATCGAAGTCTTGAGAGCCACGCATCTTGGTGCCAGCATTTCGAACCCAAGAGCAAACGGNTTTGGGTGACTCTTAACATCGAAGTCTTGAGAGCCACGCATCTTGGTGCCAGCATTTCGAACCCAAGAGCAAACGGTAGAACCAACAGTGGAAACAAAAAAATTCTCCCCAGCCGGGGGAAAAAAAAGTCAAAGCCTTACACACAAGTTCCGGGAAAGTAATGATGACTTTCTTCTATTGCAAAGGTCCTCTGCTTGTCGATTTCCTTGAGAATGGGACCACAAAAATGCACAGCATTATGAAGACACTTCGCACTTCGAACAGCTTAATACTTCTTCATGGTAACATCCACTCACGCACTGCCACGTTGGTNTTTGGGTGACTCTTAACATCGAAGTCTTGAGAGCCACGCATCTTGGTGCCAGCATTTCGAACCCAAGAGCAAACGG
The DNA here is from genome assembly GCA_002778355.1 of Clitarchus hookeri. Taxonomy (NCBI): domain Eukaryota; kingdom Metazoa; phylum Arthropoda; class Insecta; order Phasmatodea; family Phasmatidae; genus Clitarchus; species Clitarchus hookeri. The sequence goes on along the minus strand of NQII01001206.1, from coordinate 104,483 downwards.
CAGAGACAACAGTGGAAACAAAAAAATTCTCCCCAGCCGGGGGAAAAAAAAGTCAAAGCCTTACACACAAGTTCCGGGAAAGTAATGATGACTTTCTTCTATTGCAAAGGTCCTCTGCTTGTCGATTTCCTTGAGAATGGGACCACAAAAATGCACAGCAGTATGAAGACACTTCGCACTTCGAACAGCTTAATACTTCTTCATGGTAACATCCACTCACGCACTGCCACGTTGGTNTTATGAAGACACTTCGCACTTCGAACAGCTTAATACTTCTTCATGGTAACATCCACTCACGCACTGCCACGTTGGTGACGAATACGGTTCAGCGATTTGGTTGGGAACAGCTTCAACCTCCTCTCTACATCCCAGATTGGTCTTCATGCGATTTCCAAACTTGTGGAGATCTGAGAAGAGATATTCATGGACATCGGTTTGGAACGGACAAGAAATTGTGTGCCTGGGTAAAGATGATGTTCCGTCTGCTGCCCACAATATTAATCAAATATGAGAATGACCATCTTATCTCCCAGTGGGATAAATGTATTAAATTATTTGGAGATTACTTTTGAGGTGATAAATATTCATTATCACTTTCTGGAGTCTTAGTTGTTTTCATTTGATTGCCCCTCTTAGTTTATCCTCGAAGGAAGAGATAATAGCATGTTTCATCCAGGAACAACAGTACGTCTCAGCGGTAATGAGGCAGTGCACCGTGCTGCAGGAAAAAAAAATCGCCATCTGGGTAGAGTTGGTGAACAGCTGGTACAATGTTTTCCTGCTATATGAAACAGTAACATTCATCTGGCACCGTTCCGTCAAAGAATTGTGGCCCCACAATTCCTCTGACAGACATACCGCATCAAACTGTTAACATAGGATTATTAACTGCTTGCTACACCACAGTGTGGGAATTTTCATTGTTCCGGTACACACAGTTGTGGCGGTTGCCAGTTCCATTCAATTTAAAGGTTTATTCATCGGCCAAAACAATCACCTCAGTAAAATGTTTGTTGTCGTTGCACATGTTCAAAACCCACCCTCTAAATTTGACACGTTTATCTGGGACGTATTATTTCGTAGTATGGAGTAGGCTAACGTGGGATGTAGCACCTCCACTCTACTTCCTTTAAAATATTATGGACACTTGATTTACTGACAACCTGACTCATTTGCAGTTTTCCATACCGATTTCGACTTCCTGGGGGAACCCGCGAATGCATGCAACACAGCCGTTACACTTCCTTCATCTATTCTCATTCTCTTCCTGCCGCACTGTCATTTCTTCACATCGCTCACAGTTACATCCCTCTCAAACTTATCACGATATCGTTTCGTTGTTACATGTCAAGGTGACGCAATAACGAATCATGCCCTCCCAAATCAAACATGTTCTCAAATTTTCATTAACATTTCAAAATTCACTTACTTTGTTCGAAAGAAAACCTTGTCATCTCTGCCGTTTCTTGTGCAATTGTCGTGCTGCCCCTCATGGCTGAAAATGGAACTAACAACAGCAGAGTGCAGAGTGGCTACACGCGCTCGCATATATCCATTGTTGTCCTTATAGCGTCAAATACACGCAGTCTCATCATATTGTATTTTTTACTAATGTACAAAGGCTGCAAACATTAATTTGGGACAACCAGTATTTTGTTCAACGCATCTTCTATACCTAAATTACAGTATACAATTTAACCACTCTTCCAAAAAATNGGACAACCAGTATTTTGTTCAACGCATCTTCTATACCTAAATTACAGTATACAATTTAACCACTCTTCCAAAAAATTCCATAATTTTTTTCTTCATTTCTCGTCCTAAAACCCGTCGCATGTATGTCTGATCTTACACCTTTCTTTCAAAATCTGCTTCTTTGAGAATACGCGATTATTGCCATTTGTTCACATTGAATTTTTTTNTAACGAATCATGCCCTCCCAAATCAAACATGTTCTCAAATTTTCATTAACATTTCAAAATTCACTTACTTTGTTCGAAAGAAAACCTTGTCATCTCTGCCGTTTCTTGTGCAATTGTCGTGCTGCCCCTCATGGCTGAAAATGGAACTAACAACAGCAGAGTGCAGAGTGGCTACACGCGCTCGCATATATCCATTGTTGTCCTTATAGCGTCAAATACACGCAGTCTCATCATATTGTATTTTTTACTAATGTACAAAGGCTGCAAACATTAATTTGGGACAACCAGTATTTTGTTCAACGCATCTTCTATACCTAAATTACAGTATACAATTTAACCACTCTTCCAAAAAATGCCATAATTTTTTTCTTCATTTCTCGTCCTAAAACCCGTCGCATGTATGTCTGATCTTACACCTTTCTTTCAAAATCTGCTTCTTTGAGAATACGCGATTATTGCCATTTGTTCACATTGAATTTTTTAAAATTCGTTTCTTTCCGTCCTAGGGTAAGAGAAACTTTGGAAGCTTGTTCTTATAATTACGTCAAACATCTGCAACACTGACAGTTCCCAAAATCTGGAGCTGTGCCACTAGTCAACTGTGTGTCCTCTGCGAGAGATTACTGATGAACAATAAACTGTAATAAATGTTACCCCGGATAGTTAAGCTGCCTCAACCATGAACGTTGTCACAAGATATTTGGTGCGTGTACTGTTCGTTAATAGGGTCTGTGACTGTTGTCCATGAATCATTTCAAGTTGGCATAGTAATGCACTTTACTAGCATGCGGATTAAATCGCAGTAAACTTAGTGGTCCAATTTTAACCTTTGAAGCTGTCGGTTATCACGTAAACTTCACATACATCTCATCAATGAAGGTTCACACGTCGCCTGTGTAGACGACCACCTACAAGTCTTAAATCAATAATAAAAGTGCAGTTTATATCATTCGTTTTCTATTGTGCGCCTNCTTTGAAGCTGTCGGTTATCACGTAAACTTCACATACATCTCATCAATGAAGGTTCACACGTCGCCTGTGTAGACGAGCACCTACAAGTCTTAAATCAATAATAAAAGTGCAGTTTATATCATTCGTTTTCTATTGTGCGCCTTTCTAATTACTAATGTACTATGGACTACATATAATAAAGTGACAAAGTTTGAGGAATTATTTCTCGTTTAGAAAGATGCTATTTTAACACTTGAATGAAATGCTCTTTTTTAATTGCATGCGATTTTTAATGATTTTAATTACCAGTGCCCTGAAACTACAAGCGGTATTCATAAACATACAATTGAGCGAAAACATCACCAAGAAAATCTTAGTTTACATCTTAAGTTCGCGTTTACATTTCATAAACTTTGCTGAAGCCGTCTCAAGCAAATGCAAATACGACGGTCTTCAAGAAAGCAGTTCAAATTATTGCTTGCATTGAGAACGAGTATTTTTGTATCTTAATCACTACTTCAGAACGCAATTTTAAACAACGTTTCATAGTCATTGAACCTCGCTCAGAGACGGAAAATAAGCCCATCTTTGCCAAGTTCAATGTCGACGTGACTTTAGACAGAGTTTTTTTTTTAATGGCAGACACTAATTGGACAACTTCAAACACCGAAATAGTTGAAATTTCTGGGAAATGACTATAGCAAAGCTTGTGCTACATTGAGGTTAAATATTTAATTGCGTATGTGGGCGATAANCAAGCAAATGCAAATACGACGGTCTTCAAGAAAGCAGTTCAAATTATTGCTTGCATTGAGAACGAGTATTTTTGTAGCTTAATCACTACTTCAGAACGCAATTTCAAACAACGTTTCATAGTCATTGAACCTCGCTCAGAGACGGAAAATAAGCCCATCTTTGCAAAGTTCAATGTCGACGTGACTTTAGACAGAGTTTTTTTTTTAATGGCAGACACTAATTGGACAACTTCAAACACCGAAATAGTTTTAATTTCTGGGAAATGACTATAGCAAAGCTTGTGCTACATTGAGGTTAAATATTTAATTGCGTATGTGGGCGATAAGCCACATATCCTGCTCTGAGAAAGTATTTAAAGAATTTAAATTATGCAAATACGCTTAATTTTCAAACGTATTCAGTTCAATAGCACTGCTTATTACATTGCACCAACTATATTGTGCAACGTACACTGCATGTCATTTAAACTGCAACACCAGGAAGGATGCAACTGAAGGACTCCCACATTAAGGAATGCGTAGAGCAGGGTTGGAAAATGACGGGATTAGAAGTTAATCGGAGTGACGCAGCATGTGCGCCAATGACGATATTGATAAAATGTACATAAGTGAAGGTCGCGGAGGCTACTGAGAACGTGAAAACAGGATTCCGTCTTTGATTGCGACGGAATCGTGACCTATCAGGACTATGAATTATCCTTCAGCGAAATTTTTTTCATGTTGGAAGAAATACGACAATCGTGAAGCAGATATGGGAACAATGGGTTGAGGAGGGACGGGCTGAGCGATGTGCAGGAAGCCAACTACCCCACCACACCAACGGGCGCAAGGACAGACTTCTGGTGCATATGGCGATTACGGACTGTAAAGCCGCATCAAAACACCCCTCGCTCAGGAGTTCAGGCACGTAACACATGAATCTGGGTCCACACGCACGGTTCAACACCGTCTGCGGCATCAGGGCATTTTTTCTGCGGCTGCCACTGACTGCTCGCCACAAGGGCTAGCGACTGCAATAGTGGGTGAAATGTCGGGCTTGGAGGGACGAATGGCATACCATCGTCTTCTCCGACGGACCCCGCTTCTTCTTGCGGCACCACCATGTCCTGGAATATGCACCGTCATACCAGCACAGCACCTGGAGTTATATACAGTCGATTCAACGAAATATTTTGTTGACAGTCGAATTTCTTTTGTCCTAACACAGAGGTTTTATCAATTCAAGCAAGTATTTTGATAGATGAACAAAATTAATTTTTTTTTACTTTTCAAGTTTTGTGTACTCAACAAAATGTTCTGTTGCAGTAACTAAATATATTTTTTGGCCCTTAATAAACAAATATTTTGTTGGCGGGAACAAACCTATCGATCAGTATAAAAATATTATTTGGTTGACAAATTGAACTGATATGTTTGCTTACACTAAATAAATGTTTAACATACCGAGGTAACTAAATATTTGTTTGGCACAAACAATATTGTTTTGAATAAATTATTTGGCTTTGTGAACAAATTTCGTTCATTTGGAGGAACTGAGGCTTAGTTGTATAAACAAAATATCGTTCAGTTGAAACAAGCGCCACGCAAATAAATTTTTTTTTGTACTGTAACAATTATTTTTCTCCCGTATCCAGCTTCCTTGCATTCCGGCGCTGCTCCATACACACCTCGTTTCACGCTCATCGGTTCTGCAGCAATTCTTCATTTTCGCTTCATAATTTCGGATTCGTAATAATAACTGNACCTCGTTTCACGCTCATCGGTTCTGCAGCAATTCTTCATTTTCGCTTCATAATTTCGGATTCGTAATAATAACTGACAATGTAAAATTATAGAAAATTTACATTTTACGAGTTGTTTAATATTTTTGTGAGTAATTTTAATTGCGTGTTATCTGCTTGTTGTAAAAAGTCGATAACTCATTAATAAAATATAAATATCTTCTCGAATTTTTACAAAAAGCAAATGAAATACAATTATAATTATGCACTAAAATATTTAAATACTCGTAACACGTAAATTTTCTACAATCGTAAATTGTCAGTAATTACTATGAATCCGAAATTATGAGGTTAAAACGAAGAATTTCTGCAAAGGGGGTTAAGTGGAGCCTTTTAAGAGCTGCCCCAATCTCTCCACAGAGCAGCCGACATGTGCACTCTACCGCATATTTACTTTGCGGAAAATACTAAGCCTAGGGGAAATGACGTTCCTGCGGCGATGGTCGACTGACTGACTTCTTCCTTTGTATTTAACGTGTACCGACATAAATGGGGCAAAGAAAAGCAGGGGAGTTTCCCTGGAACAGCAATGGAAAAACCAAGTGGAACCCCCCCCTCCCCCTCACGAACTTCACAGTGCAGAGAGCATTACTCGAACCCAAAAACCTCCTGAATGCAAATGGAAAATGCTTCTGTATTATATAACACGACCAGTTTTGCTCCATGGCAGGCAGATTCTTCCCTGTCGAAGTTAGGAACACCCATACAGGTGGTATTTACTTTTACTTACGCACGGTTTAAAAGCTTAGCCATTTGTAATGGAGTGTGATTTAAAATTTTTTTAAGGAATATTTGTTTAACGGGTAAAGTTTCTGCCTGCGGTATTCTTTTGATGGACTTCTTTAGTCACTAACTAACTCTCGAAATTCGGATAAACAGGATAATAAATTAAAAAAGTTATTGTCTACAGAGACACAGAACATATGCTCATAAACTCTTATTGGCCCAGATAATACTGGCACAAGACATTGAAACATATGTTGAATTTAAATGCCTCGTAAATAATGATAGATTTTATTTTCTTTATTTATTTATTGATGCTATAGTGAGTGTCATCATTAACACACAACTTATATGACCGAGATCTGTTAAGTCATCTTTGAAACTAGTGGTTCCGGATTCGAACCTTGGGTAACCCCATATAGGTATACGTGCCATTTTTAGATGCGAGTTAAGGTTAAATTAATTATATTGTTTTCCCAAAACGGTTACAAGTAAAAATATTAATAAACCCGAAAAATTAAAACAATTCATATAATAATGTTCTTATTAATAATTTGTGTATCGTGTGATTAATAATATAGAACAACATTTACAAAGTGCGGCTAGATAAATTGAGTTATTTTAGTTAATCTACTGTATATTCAATATACTTGGCGAGAAACCCTTTATAGCATCATTCAAAATGACGTTTGACAGCCGTGCTGAAAATATTAAAACATAAAATTATTGGAGGGATCATTATGAATCCCTGAGCGCAGAAGAACTGTCACCTAGAGACAACCCATTTCTATGATACAAAGAGAGTGGAATTCAGGGAATGAAAAGTTGCCGAACTAGGTGTATTTTCATGTTAATGTAATCAGCGAAGCTCGTGGCTATCACGATGAGCTTCGACGCTGCACGCATGCGCACGCATGGGACGCCATTAGGAGAAAGCTTTGGGCGACTAAACGCATTTGAAGGCCCCGCGCGGTAAATGGATATGCAGTCTATGGAGAGAAGCACGGATTGTTTTGGAGTGGGAAGGGGGGGGGGATGTGTCGCCAAAGAATCGTTTTGCATTTCATATCACGAGCTCGTAATGGGCTATGGTTATGGAATTATCACACTTTNTGGAATTCAGGGAATGAAAAGTTGCCGAACTAGGTGTATTTTCATGTTAATGTAATCAGCGAAGCTCGTGGCTATCGCGATGAGCTTCGACGCTGCACGCATGCGCACGCATGTGACGCCATTAGGAGAAAGCTTTGGACGACTAAACGCATTTGAAGGCCCCGCGCGGTAAATGGATATGCAGTCTATGGAGAGAAGCACGGATTGTTTTGGAGTGGGAGGGGGGGGGACGTGTCGCCAAAGAATCGTTTTGCATTTCATATCACGAGCTCGTAATGGGCTATGGTTATGGAATTATCACACTTTAAAAAACATAAAATGGGAAGTGGATGTGAGAGTCACCGAAGCGGCTGGGAGGGGGATGAAAACACGACAGCGGTGATGATTTATACATACACCAAAACACAAGAGCGGAGAAAGAAAAGAAAATGGCGGACGGGAAACGCCTCCCTTCAAACGTCTGCATAATTTTATATTCGGTCCACTCATCGCACCGTCAAAAAAAAAACGCGCGTACACGATAAATGATAGAATTTTTCCTAGGAATATATAATAAAAATTCAATTACGTGGCACAGTTTTTTTTTTTTCAGATAAACGAACAATGTCCATGGACTCATTCTTATCTCTTTTGCATACCACGCCTACACCCAACCTCCGTAGTGCGAAAATAAAATTGGGGGAGATGTGAGCGTTCTCTTTTTTTTTCCAGGCAAGCAAAGAGGACGGACTGCATGAATATACATATGGGATTTTTTACCCATTATAAACTCGCGTCATTGTGAAATAAAAAAAAATAAANACGGACTGCATGAATATACATATGGGATTTTTTACCCATTATAAACTCGCGTCATTGTGAAATAAAAAAAAATAAACGTCCCGCGCGCACAAAAGACTGGCAAATTAATTTATGCTAACCATTTCAGGTTGGTGGCGCGACAGAGGGGTTGTGAGGAAGGGGGCGTGTTCTTTGTCGACGTGTGATTCTGCGGGCCCGGGGCGATGCCATAACGGGGTCGGCCCATTGATGCACAATCAGGAATCTCGTTAAATACGATCCCCCCTGCCCCCCTTATCACCTCACCAATCGGTACACCCCCTCCCTCGGCGGCCAGCGTAATGGCATCCACATACAGTAATGTCCACTAAACAAGGGGGTTAGCGCCCGCCGCTCTTTGTTTTTCTTCGTTTCCAGAGTTCGCCGCTGAGAGTAACGAAAGGGGAATCGANTTTTTTTCTGTAGGGGGAGGGGGTGGGGACCATCGTATACGTGTTAGAACTCTACGTCATCGGGCACAGGCGGGGGAAAATATTGGACAGTTATAGAATGACGGGTCCAGTGTTGAAGGTGTGAGTGCCCGTTATTTCATCTTTCCCGCCAGTGCTGCGTTGAAGTTTACCGCGTGGCTGATCTCGTCTAACTATTCGCTTGGATGAAAATATTATATTATTTAAGTAAATCTTAGTTAATTTTTTTTTTTGCACTATCGAATAATGTGTAGCGAGCCATGAAATCAAATTTATCAGTTATTTNAAATCTTAGTTAATTTTTTTTTTTGCACTATCGAATAATGTGTAGCGAGCCATGAAATCAAATTTATCAGTTATTTACAGGTCTTTTCCAATTAACTGTGCCGAAAACCAGAGATTACAAACTAGGCCTAAGTAAAATGGCATTGAAACACATTCTTACCGAAAGGATATCATTGATAATAAATAATCACACGGAAGGTTTTAACAAAACCGAATATGTTTCTGAACTTCCAATTTTTAAAAACCCTACAGCTGTAAATATTGTGAACTGTTGTGTCGCAACGTGAATGAGAATTTGTATTTTCGAATACACATTGTAGGATTCCTAACGACTAAACTTTTTATCCCGACAACGTATTTTTATAACCCAATTTGTAAGGTCTTACGTAGTTTGTTTCGTGAAATAAATAGTGTGCCGTCAAAGCTAGTTTAATCAGAAAAGAATTAAAGGATCCATATGAATGACAACGAGCACATGTGCAAGAAAAGACTAGTGACAGCCCATTGAATGAAATTGTCGGATGATAGCGCCTTCCTGTGGGACGAAAGGAAATGACTAACACAGCAGAGAAGTGGTAATTAGACGGCGAGGAAAATAACCGCACAGTTGGTGGGTACGAATTTGCCTTCTCCTTGGTTGTCTTTGTCTCGCCTCATAGAAGACGAACTTCTCAAAATCATTTACGAATGCTTGTACACGAAAACGTTATTTTACCTTAGTATTAGTTATCAAAATGTCTTAAAAGTTATGTCAAAACAATACATATAAATTATCATTGGTTCACTTTTATTCGAACGATTTCGAAATCAGAATCGGGGAAGATGGTTTTTTTTTATCAGTAACTCTGCTTACTTTTACGTGTAGAGTAGCTGTAGTCTTTACAGCAATGTTGGCAGCTAATTACAAATAGTTTTACATGAATTAATGAATTCATAGACGATTTCATTATAGAAATATTGACATTTTTTTTTTAGGAATTTTGGTAAACGTAATTCAAGAACGGGATAATTTACGGTATGTTATATATTTCAACAGAAGAATTTGATTTTTAATTTTATTATAAACAGAACAGACAATTTAATACAATATGCAAGAGATAGAATTTTTTATTCTTGAAGGAAGAATACATAGCGTGGCCAATTTTGACAAGTGTAAATAAAATTGCGGGAAATATATTTTCCGTAACACGAAATAGGATATAAAAAAAACTTTTAAATTTTGTTGAAAAATAACTTTTAATCGAAATTGGTGAATGTTTATTCTTACACACATAAAAGTAACAGTCGTTATGTTGGCACATTTTCGTATTCCTCAAAATTCCACATTTTCGATCCAAACATGTAGCCTATCTTATCAGCCATTATGCCATTGCGATATGAATAGTGTGGCCGAAATTAGGGGTAACAGGCTGAAATAAAAACTGCTTACGGATTTCAAAGGTATCCAGTAATGCATTAGGTCTAATCAAGTATAGTAACAATTAGAAGAAAAAATGCTATATTTTATATTTTTAGAATTGTATTTACTTTTAGACAGGGATGTAATTGTATATTAATTTGTGTTTAAAAAAAAACTTGAGGAGCATCCTTACTGTATGTTATCGATGCCACTTATAACCACTGAGAACATTTGAAAATTTGGGTTACTTACAATACAACCGTGTTTCCGTAGTCCGGATAAATTAAGCAACACTGAAAGTAACGTCAAACCTGGGTTTCGCAGACTCTGACATCCATGTCTGTACAGTACAACAGTAAAGGACCGACTACCAAATACACATATCGCTACGAGCTTTTGCTCATACTATGACTTAATAGCGGAGACATGCAGCTATCTAATGCTTGTGTGACTTCGCATTAACTTTTAGAATATAAATATATATGTGTGTGTGTGTGTATGTTCATTTGACACGAATAAATATACATTCGTGTGTTTATTTGACATGAATATATATATATATATATCGTGTCTAATCAACACACTTTTAATAAACATTTTACCTCACTATCTAAAATTTTTATCAAATTTTGCACAGATCGACTAATAAAAAGATAAAATTTTATAAATAAACGTCTACCCGTTTTAAAAATATAGCTATGTATATTTTCGAGAAAAAAAACGGCATGACCAACATATATTTAAATTGCCATAGCAGCTCTCCTAATAAGGCTAGAGAGGTGGCACAGATGTAATTTTCCATGGTATGAAATTTCATATAATATTCAACACAGTAAGGTTAAAAAAACTTTTTTCTAAATTTTAAATAAAAATTTTTATTTTTAATTTTGGAAAAAGTGCATCTTCAAAATTTTTAAAAAATTCTAGAAAATTGGTTATTTTAATATAAAATTATTTAAAAATTTTAAAAGTGGTGTGTTTATGTGTTAATAGTCACAATAGTTAAAAACATAAGTAGTTAAAAAACGTTTTACAGTTCTGTTTTAAAAACATTCACTATTATTATCATTAAATACTGATTTAAATAATGGTAAATGTCAATTTTAAGTCAGCCGTTTTTATACTTTATTTTACATGTTATTAAATTGAGCAATTTTTTTATTATTTATATGTTTGAAATTATAACATTGATTCATATTCATTAATAACAGAATAATCAATCATTTTCCTGGTAGTAAATGATTCTAAATGCTACACTTTGCTTACCTTTGCAAGTTTTAGACAAGTTCAGACAGGCATCCAGCAACTGGGGATTCCCCTAGCTCTGTCTGGTATATGGAATTCCTCTAGCTCTTTCAGTACTGTGGTTTTGGCCAGTCTGCAAAAGAAGTGGGTGTAGTTCGGATGTAAATACTTACAATAAAGTTTTATAGTTAGTAATGTGTTAATTTGAATAGCTCTGTGCACTCATTGTATTATTAGTACAGGTGTTAGTTCTACCTAAACAGTGAACATTTACTATATATTATCAGTGGAGTTTCATGCATTCTGAATTGAGAACATTTATTGATATTTCTTGTTAATGTGGTATTATGCCTTTATTACTTTGGATACATATTTTATATTATAGTTATTTTGATTAATGACTTAAAATCGATGAAAAGAGTGCCGTTTACGGTAAAAAAAATTGCGCCCATAATAAAAAATTCTTTAAATTAAAGTTTTTCAATCCTTTTAAAAAAATTTGTCACAATATTAGGAACAAAAAAGTTAAGAAACGTTACTAATTGGATGTGCAGTTTGTTTTCTGAATTGCCAAAGGGAGCTAAAATTTCTGGTTGTTGTAGAATAGAAATTGCAACATTAAAAAATATAAATACTGCTTCTTTTTCTACTCATCAGGATGAGGAATGAAGTTCAGATTATGATAAAGATCCTAGTTTTTCTGCATCCTCAGAGGTGATTGAGACACTTAACACTTCACTGCCAGGCCTAGGGGAAAATAAATAGAAAAATAAATAAATTCAAAACATTATGCAGCCAGGAAGGTAAAAAAAAAAAAATTTGACTCCGCTATGAAAAGAAAATTTTTTTGTGTTTGCAGATGGATTCCTCCGAAAATGACGATTAAGATGTAAAGGAATCAGTTTTTCTAAACCTTAAAGCCAATTTTTTTAGGTTTACTAGTAGGAGCAAGAATGTAGTGATATAATCCTGTCTACCAGAAAATTGGGTAATAAGAAAAATCATGCACTAGTTTAAAGCGCCATACTACATGGTACGACAATCACATAAACTCCTTAGCGAAAGAGGAATCTTGGTAATTCCCAACCCCAAACCAGGCAAAAACCTCTCAGAAAAAGTAGTTGAAGTTGTTCATTTGTTTTACGAAAATGATGAAGTCAGTAGAGCGATGCCAGGTGTTAAAGATTGCATAACAGTTATTAAACCAAATAAAAAAAACTTAAAAATTTCAAAAAGTCTTATTTTGTGCAAATAGAAAGGGGCATGCGCATTATTCAAGAACAAATTTCCAAAGCATTGCATTTAAGCTGGTTCAAGTGGCACACGCGCAGTGTGTGTATGTACAATCCACCAAAATGTAAAAATGGTGGTTGAAAATGCCAGATTAGGAGATTTAACAAATGGTGAATTAGAAACATACAAACATTGCCTACCAAATATGATATGCAATTCACCAACAATAGATTACAATATTGGTAATTGTAGATATTGTCCTGGCAAAACTGCAATATGGACCATCCTTGAGAAGTCATTTGAAGAGAATCTGATACAAAAGATCACATTTTGGCAGTGGATTTCAGCCGACCGTTGCAATTTACAGACTCTGCAGAAATCGTCTGCAGATTTCATAGATTTACTTTGCAGCAAGCTGTCACACTTAGTCCGCCATGACTTTATTGCAAAACAACAAGCATCTTTCATGTATCACAGAAAGGAAAATTTTTAAGCATTCTAATTTGCAGTGACTCGACTTTTCAGGAAACTACAGTATGGTTGTGCAAGATGAAGCCCAGACTTATCACTGGGCTAGGGGACACGCCACAATTCACTCTTTTGTGATATATTACAAAGGAGAAAATCATTTGAACTTCGTTGTGTTTTCTGACTGCCTAGAACACTATAAAGTCGCTGTTTACGGCTTTAAAGAAAACTTATTGCCTTTTTTACTAAAAAATTTCAAAAATTTTCTCAAAAAACCTTTTACTTTTCTGATGGATCTGCTGCCCAATATAAAAATAAGAAAAATCTTGCCAACTTGCGTTTTTACAAGCAAGACTTCAACATTGATGCTGAATGGCATTTTTCAGCCACAGCTCACGGTAAGGGGCCTTTTGATGGCGTAGGCGGCACGGTTAAGAGATTGGCAGCCAAAGTTAGCTTGCAACGACCCTACGGAAACCAAATCTTGACCCTCTACAGCTTTATGAATGGGCAGTAGCAAATATTTCTGTTTTAACTTCACATTTACAACACAGGATGATTACGTAGAGTCAGAAATATTTTTAAAATATCGTTTTAATCAGCCGATTATACGATCCAAGGAACTCAATAATATCAGGCCTTTATACCTGTTGACTCAAGCACATCAAAAATAGCTGTGAAAATATTTCTGAAGCTACATGCTCATCGCAAATAATTATTACAAGATGACCAGACAAACTCAAATTCGATGGCATGAATGGCTACACTACCATTGTATATGACAAGAACTAGGGGCTAGCTATGTAAAGGAGAAAAATGAAGAAATTGATGAAGTGAAAGTAACATTCCTTCATCCAGCTGGACCATCACCATCCTTTTCTTATCCAGGGAAGCCAAACGCATTACGGATTCCTCTCACAGATGTATAGTCCATTTAATGTAAGTGGGTTAAAATTCGACAGACAATGTGACCAGCTGTATCAGCTGATGAATTTCTGCGGGATGTATGTTGGTAAGTTGGCGCTTTTGAAGATGGCTTTGGAAGAAAATAGTACTCGAATTTAAAAGTTGTTGTTTAAAACTTTATTTATAACACTTATGGTTTAAATTATGTTTATAAAGCAACATCAAATTTTTTTGGATTTTAGTGACTTAACTTTAAAAACAAGTTTAGCAATTATGACGGTGCATGTCGACACTTGACAGTTCAACGTTTTCAGACATGTTTTCAGCCCGGTGAACGCCTTTGTGCATGTGGTTTTTTCAAATCGTGTTTATACGAGTACCTTGTTGATGTTTTCGGAATACTTTATCGGTAGATAATAATTTTTTTATTTGCTTTCTTTAAGCATAGTTGATTGTAGATAATGTTTTAGTGCGTTTAATTTAGTGAAATATAATATTATCGGTAAGTGTTTACCACTTCGTAAAACGGCTCGTTCCACCATTTTCCTTAACCGCCGTCAGTATTGAAGAGAGACAAAAATATAATTTACATCTCTTAATTAAATTTTTTTGGTTTCAGAAAACGTGCCAATTGTTGATTTTACTGAATGATTCTGCAAATAAATTATATAATTTCAGTGACTAACAAACGTGATTTTAGTGAATTAACCATGAAAGGATTTCCTTAGAAAAACGATGTGTTCAAGAGGTTGCGAATTGCAAACAGTAAATAATATGTTTACAAACCGTTACATGTGGCCTAAAAAATTCGGATTTTCAACTCTGATGAGTGTGTAAATAATATTTTTTTATTTGGCTTATGTCTTAAGCTAAACGAGTGGAAGGTTTACTTTGGTCAAAGTGAGTTTTTATTGCTGCAACTGTACGGATATCGACGTATGTATAGCGTTCTATTTTTCATTGAAGTTAAAACTTTCAAAGTTATAATAATTTTAATGTTTCCGCACGAGAAAAATGTTCCACTGTTCCATCAAAACAATATGCAGCTCAAAAAGACACACACTCGTAAGGAAAATCTCAAAACAATGCTGCGTCGGGAACGGCGTTGAACTAAAGCCACTCCCCCCCTCTCTCTCTCTCTCTGTTTCCTTTTTACCCTCAAAATAAACAGGACCCCAACAAACTTAGCAATTACAAAAATAAAACAGGTTATAATGTCAACCTAGCTATAACATCCTACATTGATTACTGGACGGAAGTTATCTAACGTCAGTCTTTACATAGCCATATTTTCAAAACAGTTCCATATATCTGAATTATATATAATATATGAGTTGTTCAGCTAAATAAAAAAGCAATACATTAAAACTATTTTTTTCTAAGCATCATGAATGAAGGAAAACTTGTGTTTATAGCACTTGTAATCTTATGAACTGAAATTTTTGTCAGGCCTGGAAAAATAGATTCTCAAGACCCCGATGTTAACCACGGCCCAAATCTCTTCGCTCTCTCACTCGCCGAGAAAAAACCTCCCTATCTACGGTGCCTCTAGAAAACCTACTGGCTAACTGCAGCATCCACCATGTATCTAACACGCAAACAATTCTAACTTAGATCCGATTATGATCGAATATGGAACAGCATGGCGAGAGTCTCGCACTTTGGCGCCACAAACACGAAAGTTTCAGAGGACAGGTGTGCCAATGTGGGCCAAAAGTTAAGAAATGAATTAAATATTATATCGACTTCCAACAAACACAGAAATATTACGAGTGCTTGGCGCAAACAACAAACAAATTGCTACAAAAATGGCATACAAAGTGGCATAATAAAGAGTAAACAAATAACCAAAGAGATCTCGGCACAAACAAATAGAAAATGAAGCGATATACACAAAAGGAAGCGGTAATAAATAATCTTTCTGGGTGACCGCGCATGGCACAAAAGAGAGAGAGAGAGAGAGAGAGAGAGAGAGAGAGAGAGAAGAAATAAAAAATATAATGCAAGACTTACTTGTATGATTAATTTACATATAGTTCCAGAGGGAAACTTAATAGTATATGAATAAAAGACGTGACTTGTGGTTGTGTGGTAAATAAAAACTTTCTTTAGATTTATTCATTATTTATTTTCTTTCAAAAACAAAGAGGTAAACAAACGACTGTCTTCTGAACAAATAATTATTTTCCTTTCTTTAAAAATAAATTAATAACATTTTAAATAACCAGAAAAGAGAGAACGTAATACATCATTAAATATCAGTCTTCTTAAATGAAAGCCATGAAACTTGACCATATATCTGTTAATATCACATTATGATTCAGTGATAATATCTATAACATCAAAACAACATATTAAAATAATTAAAAGTGTCTTTCATTACACAAAGTTGACGCCCTTTTCACAATAGAAATTATTACAGATAACTTGGCTTATAAGTATTAAAATGAGGCCCCTGGGATGCATCCTTAACAACTTATGATGCTAATTGGTATTATATTTAAAAATTGTATTAACGATAAACTTAATGCAAATCGAATATTAAGAACAACCCAACTGTTTACAGATATGATCATAACACTAAATAACTAATAAGAACTTTGGTATTATAGTTTGAAACCTAAATAGACAGCATGAAACAGTCCAAGTCAAATGTGAGTGATTTAAAAAAAAAATATTAATCTTCAATAGCACGTTATTTTTAGATAGGTCCCGTTGTAACCGTGGAATCCAAGCGAACAATGAAGTTACATCCCGGCCAAGAAGATTACATAGTGCGCTATCGAACAACCGGGATGGAGGAAATTAACTTGACTACATCGCCACTAACATAGAAACGGGAGACGACGAGCAGANTAGAAATTATTACAGATAACTTGGCTTATAAGTATTAAAATGAGGCCCCTGGGATGCATCCTTAACAACTTATGATACTAATTGGTATTATATTTAAAAATTGTATTAACGATAAACTTAATGCAAATCGAATATTAAGAACAACCCAACTGTTTACAGATATGATCATAACACTAAATAACTAATAAGAACTTTGTTATTATAGTTTGAAACCTAAATAGACAGCATGAAACTGTCCAAGTCAGATGTGAGTGATTTAAAAAAAAATATTAATCTTCAATAGCACGTTATTTTTAGATAGGTCCCGTTGTAACCGTGGAATCCAAGCGAACAATGAAGTTACATCCCGGCCAAGAAGATTACATAGTTCGATATCGAACAACCGGGATGGAGGAAATTAACTTGACTACATCGCCACTAACATAGAAACGGGAGACGACGAGCAGAANTATCGAACAACCGGGATGGAGGAAATTAACTTGACTACATCGCCACTAACATAGAAACGGGAGACGACGAGCAGAAGGGTTCTTATGATGAAAAGAAAACTTTGCCAGCACGTGTAGAAATGTTAGGCCAAAGCATACAGTAAATCTCCGGCTGGCACGTGCAGTAAAAACTAGCCTGCCACTTGCACCCTCACTAAAACAAAATATAACCAAAATTTTAGTGAGCGAAAATAGTTGGTGCACGCACAAAGAGAACGACTATAAATAAAACTGGATTGTTACTCACAAAAAAATAAAACAGAAAATATCTACTTTACACGTAAACAAACACCAATAAAAACACAAACCACAATTTTTTTTTTNAAAAAAATAAAACAGAAAATATCTACTTTACACGTAAACAAACACCAATAAAAACACAAACCACAATTTTTTTTTTTAAGCTATTGATAATTACATCGCTACCACAGCAATGAAACTATAACATTAAGAAAAAAACAGGAATCNTTTTTTTTTTAAGCTATTGATAATTACATCGCTACCACAGCAATGAAACTATAACATTAAGAAAAAAACAGGAATCTCAAGTTCCGAATAACACAGCTCCCAAAGCCCGGCAACAAGCCATCTTGACTGTGTGGATGGACAGAAAGTGATGGGAAGAGCTCGCGGAGCACACAGAAGGTAAGAACAAAAACTAAACGAAAAACTTACATTTACGACACTAGATGTCGCAGGCTGTCCAGAAGAGGTGTTAATGCGCTGAAGTACGCAGAGGTGGGAGAACGCAGCACGTGAACAAAGGAGCATTTTTTAATGTGAAATTACGCGCCAAGCGGTAGGGATACGCAGAGAAAATTGGCAAGGACTGCAGCTGCAAGGGAGTGAGTGGAAGGGGTAGCTTCAGACGGCGACTGAAAGAATTCGCAACGCAGCATTGCATTTCCGGTTGGTAGAGAAACAATCGGTTACGAAACACGGGTATGCAGGCGAGACGGGATTAAAAACNCGCAACGCAGCATTGCATTTCCGGTTGGTAGAGAAACAATCGGTTACGAAACACGGGTATGCAGGCGAGACGGGATTAAAAACGTAGCTTTCAATGTACAGATCAAAAATTAATCGAAATCAAAGTTACGAGAAAAATACGTAAAATGTAAAATATTGATAAACAAGGATTAAATAATCCGACACGTTACCTACGCTTCGATAAATAAATGAATAAAATTTTTTTTCATGAAGTTATATCGTAACTTCAAACAAAAAAACATAACTAATAAACAAATAAATCGCAGATACTCAAATGAATAAAGAAAGCATTAATTAAATATCAAAGGTAATAAGACAATAAAATATTATTCTCAACCGTTTTTACTAAATTATATACTGTAGTGAGGTTTCGAAAATATTAAAAAACAGTACACAACAGTAAAATAGTCGTGACGTATTTAAAAAATGCACACAGTGGACAAAAACTGACGATAAGTACGATAATTGAAGACTACAAGTTTTTAGAAGCAGATATGGAATAATTAAAAACAAGGCAATTTTACATTTCAGTTTTTATCGACTTCGTGATCAAATGATATGCCACGGTGATGCATTTCTAATGAGCTACAGAATTTGTGACGGCCGAAATGTTGTACGCTTAGTTGCGGTGCAAGAGACCGTGCAAAAGGAACACAATACACTGGCAAAAAATGTTCTCGAAAAGCTGGCAAAACCTGTGGTATATGCTTATTGGTATTCAGAAACCTGCAGACTTCGGTTATCGTGTTAATCACTTATTCATATATCCCGCCCTGTTTAGTATTTCCAGTTGAAAAAAATTTCTGAGACGGACAATGTTCGGTAACAAATCAGTAGTTCAAATGCAGCTAGTTTCCGTTTAAATCTGGTGACAAATTGGAAGCTGAGTCAACTTGCATGACAGTTGCACCGATCACAGATGATGTGGGCGTTATTGCATGCAAGCGCTGTTCTTAATGAGCCGTATTGGCGCAGGCCTCAGCCTGAGCCGCTCTTCACAATAATTAATATAAAACATAAATTAGGTTTGAGGCCTTGGCCTGCACAGTTTCTATAATGGAAGGTTGTTTACTAAAGTGCTATTAAGAAGTATTTAAAAAACACACAAAAATATAATATTTACCGGTTATTCCAAAGAACACATATATGCAAGACACTTCACTCAGGAAGAAAGCAGAGAGAATTAGGTTCGTGGTGCACGACTCGCACAGATACGTCACTCAGTGTGACGGACCGTCACAGTAAGCTTAAGTTATTTTAAGCGAAGTAAATTAACATATTTTTGATGGAACTGTAAATATCGTTTTTTTATTGCACGTTTAGAACATGTGTACGAATATTAGAAACTTATGGGATATCGTAAATTGTAGTTGGCTCTGAACCTCTTGACTAAGATGCGGTATTCAGTCTCTAAGTTTTTCCATTGGTGGGTCTCGAATCATCATTACTTCCGCCTCCTGACGTGGGTTAATAACAAGCAGTATAGACTAATTATAAGTTATGAAAAATTTCCAGTTTTGTAGTCAACAAAATTCTTGCCTCGTTGAAACAACTTGAGCTATATATTTGGTAGCATGTTTCGCGTTAAATAATATAACTGTTCTGCTAAGTTAAGAACGCAATTCTTTATTCATAACTAAAATCATTTTGTTAATAAATTTAGAATTTCTTCCCTTAAGGAGAGTGGGTCAGTTTCGCCCCCATACGGCTATACCATACTATCACTAGCGAACATTGTTAAGCAAGGATTTAGAATTTATCTTTACAATTGTAATGCTCTTGTAGGACTGTCTTGTTTTGTCTTACAGAATTTCAATAATTAATACTTTCTTTCAGGCAAGAGAGTCAAAAAAAAATTTTTTTTACTGTATGTTTTAAACTTGCACTCTAAAAACAGTAAACATTAGCTGCATTAGACTAGAATGAGATAACTAAATAAATAAACAAGCGCGAAAACTATGAACTTTAATAATATATAATATGTGTATCAAACAATATACTAGAACGCCAGATTTTAACTAGTTGGCAGTAGCAAACAGCTTTTATAATCCGAAAGTGGTTTGAACTGTTTATGATCGAATGACTAAGTTTTAAAACTATAAGATTATACACGTACAGTAAAATTTTACAGAATGAAAACTTATGATTTAGTTTCGTGGAATAAAACATTATTATGAGAGATATTTTTTACGTATATTACTATTGTAATACAGTAAATAATATGCATTTCCATCTGTCGTTTTTGTTTTCATTCAAAAAAGTGCCGTCATATGGTAGATTACTAAATATCAAGTTCAAAATACACTTTTACTCCAGTGTGTACAAGATTAGCAGCCCGCCTAATTCGGACCATGCAAATAAATCACGTCAAAAGACTACAGTCAAGGTACAAGTGAAGGGCGTATTTTGTAAACAAGATGGTAAACTCGTAAGTACCGATATCTAGCTCAACTGTATGATTTGAGTGATTGATGCCGCTGAATACGCTTACAATAGAATTACATCTACTTAACACAGCATACTTCAGATGTAAAAATTATAAGTTTGATATTTGTGCAAGTTTTTTTTAATGATTAAATAACTTGCTTTCTTGATGCTGCTGCCACGTAAGTACGTGTGAAAGAAATATAGAATGAGTGAGTGCGTGCAAGCATGTGTATTTAAAATATCTGTATGTAAGTTTAATTTTATTGTGTTGTTTTATTCTTACTTTTTAAAATATCACGCTCGCGCAAGAGAGTTGATAAAATTCGATTTTTTAAAAATAAACATTTAATATTTTTCAAACGAATGAAGGCATCCTACCTTATTAAATAAAGATAACACAACGCATATCATGCAAGCAAGAGACCACAAGGAGGCGTTTATTTAGTAATGTACCATTTATGTACAACTACATGATACGAAAGATGCTTATGTTCACTTAGTTTTAGAAATGTAATGAACTTAAAAGTGTACGAGATATTTACACATTTAGTGGTTAATATGTTAAAAACGAGTAGGCCTAATTGACTCGTCTGGAAAGTAGTCGACTTTTATCTTTTTTGCCTTGAATCCTTTAACGTTTGAAATATTATTCAAAGTTTCAAAAGATTTATATTAACTGAATACTGCAGGGCAGCAGGATACCATACCAAGACTTTTAAGTATAAAACATAGCGTACTTTCATTGAACTTAAACTGTTAAACTATTGTGACGAACAGGTCATGATTCAGTATATAGGCAAACCGTATTCATACTTAAGATGAATGTACCAAAACCGACTTATTTCAGTCTAATGAATCTTAAAGTAACTATCGTATCAATTTATTATACTAGCTTGATCTTTGTGAATTACTTAATGAAATAGTTTATTTCAACCATGAAAAGCGATTCGGTGAAGACGCAGCTTTCAGCAAACCGATTTTATCTTCTAGCAACATATTTTCAAGAGACGTTAAAAAATAAGATTAGGTTTGAAAAATCGTAGAATTAGAAGTACGAAAATGTAGAATGACCAATTCCTAAATTTGCCTGAGAGCATAAGTTGTTCACTTGGTGTATTCCCATAATTCAGTTTTTGTCTGAAAGATAATTGTCGGCAGTATCGTCTGTTTTAATAAACAAAAATTGCCAGTTTAATTTGTAGGGATTAAAATGCATGTTATATGCATAAAAAGCTACACCAATCAACAATCTGTTAAAATTTTTACCTGCTGCAGTTGTTGTTTTACAAATTCTGAAAATGTATAGTGGCTTCCGTCACAAAAATTCTTATCTAGTCAATGTGCCTTTCTGATAAAGGATTTTAAGGGAGAAAAACAATTCTTGATAGGTTTTTGATTTAGTATTTATTAATTTATGAATTATTTTTAAACACTGAGAGAGTGAATGAGTGAAGGTATTTGGGTGGCTATTAACATCGAGGTGTTGAGAGCCGATGAGGGTGAAGCAAGGCGTGTATGGAGCAGCGCCGGAATGCAAGGGCGGGGGTTTACACACTGAGGAAATTATTTCTTCCCATACTAAAAAAAAATCG
The DNA here is from genome assembly GCA_002778355.1 of Clitarchus hookeri. Taxonomy (NCBI): domain Eukaryota; kingdom Metazoa; phylum Arthropoda; class Insecta; order Phasmatodea; family Phasmatidae; genus Clitarchus; species Clitarchus hookeri. The sequence goes on along the minus strand of NQII01001206.1, from coordinate 82,099 downwards.
AAGTAATGTGAAGACTCTCTTCGTAATAATAAAGAAACTCACTTGTAAGCAATTTTTTTCCTTAGTAATTTTGGGAATAAAATTTTAGTTAACCTCCATGACGTATTTGAGTGTTGCATGTACAGGAAACACGCAAGTGAACAGAATGAGAACTCCCCGAGCTGTGGTTTTGGAGGAAGGTGATTGACACTGTTCTCTAAAGGTCCAATTTCCTACTGAAGTAAACACAGGGCGATTGGAGTTCAAAAAAAAAATCTAGTTTTATTATTCCTTGACAAGTTATAATTCACTCACGAGCTCTAGAGACAACTCCTTCCCGTNGTGTAGACCGCCGGCAGGCTTCGCTAGCGCGTGTGTTCTGACGGCCAAAAATGCATGGACGCGGGGAGCGTCAAGAAATTAGCTATAATTTCGACCCAAACAAGAATAAACTTAAGCATGTTGCATCTATTTGATGTTAAACGCACATACAGTACATAATTTCAATATTTATATATACATAATCTTACAAAACATAAAGTATCAGTACCTTTGATTTAAGTTTATTCAATTTTGTTATAATAATGGGTTTTGAGTTAGGCAGAAATGATATTTTATTACTAGTTTTGTTTCTTGGTATTCGCCCTATCCTCACTAGTTTTTAAATTAACCATTGTTTGTACGGGAACGAAGCGTTTCGTGTCATGACTCAGAGTAATGTTATACACATAAATCAAATGCTGTTGCAATCGGTACATTAAGTAAAGTTTGTGTTTTACGTCACATACGTAAACAAAGGGTGCAGTTTATTATCTGCTGAGTGCTTGCTCATATATTTTAAGAAATCTAGGTGGCTGGGCTGTTAACATCATTGGTTCGATTTCCTCATTTTATGTCCGTGAGAACGGAAACTAGTGACTGTACGTGTGAGTAAATAATACGGCACGCAAAATGTTCCATCCTGAAAAACGTCAGCATCCATGACAAGAAACTGACGCCATATTGGAGCTGGCTGTCCGAATTCACAGACACGCTTGTTCATTCCCGGCAGTGCTGGAGAATGTATGAGGAAAAATGAGGTGTGTAAAGAGCAGTGGCGGAATGGTCGTGGGGAGAAAATGGGAGTACCCGGGCAAACCACCCACATAACGTTGTCGCCCGCCACACAACACAACACAGGCTGTCTGAGATAGACACTGGTCACTGAGCCAACCGATAAATCTCGCAAGCACAAGTTCATAAGGTTATAAAAAAAATGAAGCACCAAGAACTTAGGAGGCACGCACATGCATGCGTGACTAATAACGGATAACAATTCTTGCTAGAAAAAAAATAGCTTCCCCAATTATTTTGGGGGAGGGTGTGGGTAAAATATGCTTAACATTCACGTAGCAAGATGCGAACAGTTTTATTTTAGCTGCAAATTTCCAAATTTTAAGTGTAGATAAGGATTACTAATACTTTTTATTAGCTTTTAGATATATGTAATTATTCAATAATGTGAAGCAGTGTAGTTCAAAAATTTCGTCTGATATCGTGTATTCCAAAGTTTTACTAAAGAGCAGCAATTATTTAATATCAACGGTTCGCTCATCGTATTTCGTATGAAAACCACACGTTGGAATGCTGAGATTAAAAGATTTGCAATTATAATCCGACAACGCAAAAATATGTTGTGATTCTAGCAAACGCCTTAAATAGAATTTATTTTTAAAAATCGATGATATTTTTTAAAGTTGAATTTGGTGGTGAAAACCACTGTAAAATATCACTAACAAAACGTTTACTGACTCTGTTTCATAAGTGGTTTGTTATCGCAATTGACACAGCAACAAACAACACAAACGTGTCTGACGTGCTTTACAAATATTCTTTGCAAAAAAATTTTTTATTTTTTTACAAAATAAATACAGTGATTAGCGTATGGTACAGGCGCAGAATTCGCAAATTTCTTGCTATCGTATTAATCAAAATATAATAACATTAATATATTCACAAACAGCGATCCTTGCTGCTCAACTTATCTGCGTGTTAGAACGTAAATGTTGTTCATGTTAAACTGAGCACTTTTGAAACCCCTGTTGAAGACCTAATTGTATGCACGTAGTGTACCCTTCCGCCTTAGATAAAACTAACAATGACATAGGCCTTACCACTTTATTCATGCGTCCGTAAAGTGAAACTGTGAAATTTTTAGAAAAATAAATATTGTTGCGTTACAAAACAGAAACAGAAAAAAATAATTTCATTCATCACAAATGATTACCTAAAATTTTTTATTCAATATTAAGAGATGGAACTACTTTTCCTCCATTGTTACCAACTTGACCGGGCACATGTCACTCAGTGTCGCTAAGGTTGATTTCAAAAGTGCTCACTTTATCGTGAACAGCCTTACATCTGCAGCATTACCATTAAGTATAAGACCACAATCGTCCCGTGTATTGCCATCGGTTCGTTTCTCCCTCCCACTACATATCGTAAATGCTCGTAAAGTCGTATATTATTAAAAGTAAATGCCACCTCTTTCCATTTATATAGGGTTTTCCTTTCCTTTCCATGATATAGAATTGGGAAGTTTTGAAGCCAGTAAAAGGTACACCATTTTCGAGGAAATGTATACAACACGGTAAAAAATACTATTTAAAAAAAATCGTTGTTTCCCGAACATAAAATGGTATTCTATGAAACCTCTAACATCCTGTTATAAGAACAGTAATATCCATGTCCAATGTGTGTACTGAGAATAATCGCCAGCACACGGAAGATTGTTTGTGTCAGAACAGAATCAAAGTAAGCAACAAAAAATGTGTACGCCAACACGCATGAAGAGCTTCTATTGAACGCTGAACGCGGCAATTAAAGGTTGGACAGGCTTGTGACCTACAACTGGGCTTGTCGTTTGAAGATAATCTGCTTACGCTTTGTTTGCGACGCAGCTGGCGAGGTGTTAGGGACGAGATTACGTCCAGACGCATTACAGTTTCCCTTCTCCTGTCAGGCTGCCTGTTCTGGAACCGCTTCCTTGGCTCATGCCGGGACAATGTTTACCTTGACTATAACACATTCGAAAAAAATCGACCGCGTTCCTAGGCAGTATAGGTACCTATCCGGAAACCTAACCTATTAAAATCAGTGCAAAATTCAATCAATTTGTAAAGCGAGTTGTAAGAGTTCAAAATTTGTAGTATGTTTTAGATGGAAGAATAAGTTAAGAGATCTTCAACTCATACATTTAAGATGGAAGTTACTGTGTTACAAAGGATAAACTTGGATAAAATTGTAGTCAAGGTATGCTCTTTCATCGTTTAAAACCTCTTCAATGTTGCAACGAAGTTTAGTGCTCAGTTACACGAATACTATTACTTTTATAATATCTGGAAGTTATTGAGATCTGAATAAAATCCATGTTCTGAATCACCAGAAACTCGCTTCGGATTTTCAAGAAGAGAATGAAAAAAAAATTATGGCCGAAACTTGCGAATTGTCAGTCAGAAGCGTGCGAATCAAATATATGTTCAAAACAATGACAAATTTATATTGTCCTTTTATTTTCGTTACCTTGCCGGCACATTAGTTTTCTTGCCAATAATTCTGTTTTCTTAAGATCAGGCGTAATGTATCTACCATGCATTATATCTACCATACAAAAATTGAGGCAAATGATTTATCTCGCGTAGTAGGTCACAGAAAAAGGTTAGTAAAAAGTATTCTAACGCACTGATGCGCTGCAGTCTCCCGGGATTTTTTTGACAATAAAAAAGGTTTGTCCCATTGGTGTCGCCACGCAAGCTTCTCGTTTACTCGCGCGTTAAAGTCTTCACGCCTTGTGATTTGCCCCTACTACACGTTGTCGGGAAGTGAAAGGAATGGGCCAAGGCTGTGCTAAATTAACCGTTCCTTTAACACATTACCAGGTGAAAATTCTCTGTGAAAATAATTCTGTACATGCGATGCGTAGGCGAATTTCATTAAGCAAAGTCTGCTCCCCTTTTTCTCATATCAGTGATAAGTTGCGGTTATGTCAGTTCCTATAGTAAAATTTATATGTGTTGTTACTATTAAGTCTGTAAAAATTAAAACCATCTGAGCTATGGGCGTGGTAAAAATTTTTTATATGACAAGTAAATGTAATTATCATGACTATTTTAGGATTCTATGTAAGAAATAGAAAAGTTTCTCTTTACGCAATATGAATTTATTTATTTATTCATGAATGATTTCTAATATCATAAGTTGGGTCTTTGTACCCTAAACTAGGATAGCCAAAATTTGAAATGTTCATTTTAAAGTTGACGATGACAATTCCTCTGGCAAGTCATAGTGAAGGAATATATTCTTAGCAAATAACTAAATTATAAATGAAATTGAATTTCTTGTGTTCATTGTTTTTAAACATAGATGAGCATTTATCGGGAAATTTGCAAAAAATAACAATACTTAAGTTAGACATTTTACGTAAATTACAGATGAACGAAACATAGAAGAAATGTTTTAAGACGTAGCAAGCATATAGTTTGTTCATAAAAAAAATTAAGTCATGTGCGTATATATTTCATATACTTGAAAATTTCAGAGAGGAATACTTTATGTCAATAAAGTAGTTTTTTTAATACTTAACGGTAAGGAAGTGTTACCTGTATTAATTTAAGCTGCTTTATCTAATAAATAGTTTAAAACATATCCGTATTCAAAACATTCGGCTTCCAAAACTTTTGCCAGGCTATCTATACCATGATGATTGTTTCTTAATTCCATAAAATTTCACGCAAAGAACTATTATACGCCGTAGAGTACGTATATTTCGAGAACGATGTTTTCATTCTAAAATGTTTAGCAACTATCTGCCGTAATTGGCTATTATATTAGAATTTTCCAGGAATTTGCATTTGGGGAGTGGATGCCTTAGAAATATTTGAAAACTGTTTTTCGGTTGTTCAGTAAATTGCACGTTGAGTCAAACGCTTGCTTCCGCGAGCTTAGATACAGCCAACAAAGCATAAAAGCGAGAGATATTTTGAGATGGTTGACTTGCTACAAGGAATTGTTTTTCAGGAAGAAAATAGTCTAATTTTGTTAACTATTTGAAACAACAATATATTCGTGGTAACAGTCAATAAGCGATTAAGCCGTTCCTAATCTTTATTTTATTTCTGTCACTGAAAAAAAATTTTATAAGTAAATGAATTTGTAAATTCCGGTATTGCACAAGTGCCGAAAATGTGAAACCAATATTTGTTCATCCAGAAGCAAACCTAACAAAACACAGGGCTATGCTGCACCTCATTGCGTAATTGGCCAAAGCATATAAAAATCCTCTAATTTTACATGCTATAAAATGTATCGTAAGCTACAACTCCACTCAACATTTAAGACAAACTAGATAGTCTTGTTTCACATCAGGTGTGTTGGTCTTCGCTCTTCAGATCTGGATGGAGGCAAACGAACTGAAACACACAACACACAATCTGTGATAATGTCGTTTTTAGATTTTATAAAATGTAAATTAATATGAAAAACGCACCGTCTTATTCAATAATTACAACAAATTTCATGAATGCTTAGACTTTCCCAAGACATTTACGGTACACAAATTTCTCATTGCAATATTTCTGTAAGAAATAGTAAATGCATGCAACAATCGGAATCTGCGATGTCCCTCGCCATCTCCCCACAATATATATCTGAGTCCAAACCTATAGAATTTCCTCTCTGCATATTCCCGCTGTTTGGGAAAACATTCGGATCAATTTATAAATCGGAGAACACCGGATACAGTGATGAAAACATTTCAGGCTGAATGCGGTGGGACTGTGAGGAATAAGAGGGGAATGGGGAATTCGTGAACTGTTGTTTCCCCCTTCCCCTCTCTTTATCAAGGAACTCTCGCTTCTACCTAGCGGAACCCCCTCTGCAAGCTCTTTCTCACCCACGCCCTCTTGACAACGCCGTGTTTTTCCAACACACTGAATGTATTTTCCACACACACACACACACGTCCCCGGCACAATCCCCCCCCCCTTCTTCCACCCATAGCTGTCGGTAAATGCGAAACTCCTCTGTGTCATTAACCAGCGGGCAGCAGGATAATCATCCCCTATTCTTCACTCCATTTGTCGCAAAATTTTGTTGCTCCCGACCCCCTACCCCCCACTTGTTCACCAGCTTCCCCTCTCGCCCAGAGGCAGAGGACGACGCCGATGTCGGCACTCGAGTACCGGGTCCTTTCACGACGAACACCAGAAGGAAACCGCAGATTCCAGCCATCATGTGACACCTTTTCTTGCCCTCTTTGGCTTCTGTTCAGCGACAATGTCACCGCCACCGGGTTGAAGGGAGAGAGGGGAAGACTTTTAAATACTAGGGGAAGAGAAGGAGGGGAAGGGAAATAGGTTTGCAGATAGGTTACTCGGTGGGAGGAGAGGAGAAAGGACGCCGATGATACCCCCTCGGCGAAACTCACGTCGGGGGGTACAAAAGGGTGGCCGAGGAGGCGACAAAAACTGCCGCGCCACAAAAGGGAGCCCGCGCGAGCTATGGTGAATGAGACGGGCTAGTGTTACTGTATCGGTTCGGCGGTGAGTAGCCTCGACGGGGGGTCTTCGCGACACACTCGCGTCCCTTCCCCCCTCCTCCAACGATAGGCGATGCGAGGCCCTACGGTCCATTCGCAGGGGCGGAAACACTACCCCCCGTGATTGTGCTCGCTCGCGTACACGATTGCCCACCCCTCTACTGCAGCACCAGGTGTGTTGACCTGGATCACCCGCCGACAGCCTCGCATCATTTCACCCGACACCGGGTTGCTGTGCTCCGATTTGTGGTGCCAGCAGTACACGGAGTGGATGTGGGGAAACAAACTACTTATTTTTCTAACCTACCTTAAAACTGAGAGGACAGTCGGAGGTTCTGGGTAGAAATAGGACGTAGGTGCGTCTCAGAGCTGAGCTCTATACTCCTAAGCATGCAGGGAAGATTCTAACTTTAAGGGCACTTGCTTGCGGCTTTACTGGGATTGGGCAAACATGGCCACGATTGGGGCCACATGGTTACCTCCCATGCTAACTTAAACTGAACTACAAAGGGCCTGTTGGGGGGGGGGGGGCAGGTACCATAGATCTCCTCGATAGAAAATAATTCCAAAATGGCATGCAATTTATGAAGTAAAAAGTTATTTCTACTAGAGCAGAGGATGGGGAAGGACTTTGAATCACTAGAACAGAGATATTGGCAGAGGGACTGCGAAAGAAACATAAATAGCCCTACTAGCCAAGGAGAGTATTCACAGACGGTTACGACATATTTACACGGCACCATGACGTGAAACGGGAACTTCGATCAACTATGGTGACATGTATGGATTAGGTGCATAAAACAGGGAGGAATATGGAGTACAAACCATGATTAAGTATAAATGTAGTTTTGTCTGAAATGTACTACCGAATTTTGAGTGAACGAACTGCTTCCATTCTTTGTTAATCAGGTACGATTATTTTTGATATTTTAGGTGTGAAAAGTCACCACATGATGACAATTATCGTACGACACGTACATTCATTTCCTGTACATGATGAGCAGTCAATGTATTAAAGTGATATTATTGTGATATATCATTACGATAAGTTAATAATGAAGATTTGCAAACAATAACTTTAACGGCACACCTCTAATTGCATATTTAAAATATGATTTTATTGCGATAAACTATTTTTCCTACGTCTTTATAATGAGGTCATTTTTTGTAACCACGTATTAGAATTTAAGTCTCGATAAGCAGATTCTCAACTTTTTGATGGACTGAAATTTTATTTCAGATCATAATTGCAATGTAGACAATTAATTTTAAATATGTGAATCCACTTTCCTGAGATAGTTTTCCATCTACTGCATTATAAAATACCTTACTAAAACACATTAAAGTTCCCATATTTTATTTGTTTGTTATGTTAAAAGTTATTGGAGGTTTTTAAATAACACATGCATTTTACTTCTAGTTAATCACTTGTTATAGTGATAGGTTTACTCGTAATCAATAGGCTAACATAAATACAACTTCAAAATTGTTTTTTGTGTCAAAAAAAATCTTTAAAACACAATCACTCATCACTATCAGTCTTCAAATATATCAGGTACTGGTAAAACATCATGGTCATCAGACAATGATAATATATTTGTGTAGGAGTCATGATAATATTTTGGAATTGGCAAATCTGTACATAATTTTATCAGATTCCTTTTCTTCGCAGTATTAATTTTGAATCTGCTGGGGTGTGTATGTACAGATTGTAATGATCTTGAACGGCCTATTTTTCCTGACATATGCCTTTTCTTGAAAATTGTAGCTGTTGAGTCACATTTTATGAAAATGTATCTATTTTTGTCTTTCTATATTTTAACCAAACAGCGTCACGTATATTTACTTTATCACTTAAATTTGGGGAATTACGCCACCGATAATAGTCCCTAGTATTATTATGACTTGGAGTCATCATGGAGAAGGCTTACCACCTCGTAAGTTCGTGGATTTGCGTGGGCTGTTCTCATTACTTGCGCCTATTCAACTGGAGTATAAATATGGATAGCTTTGTTCACTTTTGGATAGTTATATTCTATTTGACTGTGACTAGGTTCAAAGAATGCATGGTCAATCTGTTGTATAATTGGATGATTTCGCACAACGCAAAAAAACATACTAGCAAAATAGGCGTTTTTAGGCTTCCCAGCACAGCTATCAGTCATCATTATAACATGCAGTATTCAAGTTTTGGCTATCGAGTATTTTTAGATCTAAGTGGAAATTTCCATACTCTTTCGTTTTTGTATCACCCCAAATAAATCCGTTCACATCTCGAGTCCCTAGATTGTATGTGGCAAGATTGTAGGCTGAAAGTTTTTTCATGTATAAAATGGTCCAGCTGCACCTTTGGGAATGCCGAGAACGGATTGTGAATCAAAGTTAATAGACATTACTTTGGAATCATTTTTCGCATCTTCATTGGCTTCATTCCCGTGTACACGAGCAGCTTCAATATGCACCAGATGATTCAGGTAAGGAGGTACATGGGGTAATAAAAATGCGCGAACATGCAATTTACCAAAATAACCTAAACATCGACAACTGTCTCAATACGTAGGCATTATTATTACCATTCACTTTAAGCACATCAAATAATTTACAATTAATAATGTAATTGCAATCTATGAAATCACAATCCAAAACAGTAACAAATCATAGAAGAGGCACTGGAAAATTAGGGGTGAAGAAGGTAATTCATTATCTAAGGTACATCGTTTGGAAACGTTATGTTCTCATGAACATGCCGTTTTACCCACATAACAACAGACACGACCGATTTTCTTGTTCTTATCATTATCAAACTATTTATCTGGATGCCTTATTAAACTAGAATAAACAAACAACTTTACTTTGTTGAGCATTACTACAAACTCCTTGAATTTGAAATTCTCTTAAAACATTAGGCCTACATACACACCTTTATCACAGTTACTTTCAGAAATTTCGTCTGAAGCTTCTGTGGTAAAGATACGAATGTGACTATTCGTGAATTTATCATAGCCACCAGCTACTTGTGATCACAGTTTCGAAAAACTGTTATTGTTTATTCAATTTACTGTTACTTCTCTACGATTTAGTAGGTTTGCCAAAGTTTGCATTGAATAATAACGATGGAAACTATGTTATACTGTTAATTTCCTACAAGCTGCAGATTCGCAACGTCACCGTTGGATCGACAATATGTCCCAGCTTTCTGAAGATGTATTTACACTCCTTAGTTCAGCTCTAGTGCCGACCGACGAAGGTAGAGGGCACTTCCTCTATAGAAGTTGTTCTACTTCCGGAAAATAATCGTTCACTGGAACTTCTTCTATACACCCATTAAAGTTTTTGTTTTTAACACGCTACACATCCGAATTCCAGTTTTTCGAATAGCTACCGCAGGTAGTTTTATCTCAGCGCAGAGTTTTACTCTCGGTAATTGCGTGTCAAACTCGTGCGGAGACATTGAGCAAAGGTATTGAAATCTTTATTCAATGACAAAGATGGTGGCTTTTCTCAAAATCTCGAAGAAAGAAAAGAAGAGACCGTCGCGTATGTGATGTGCTTAGCTGTACTTTAAATCTGTTCCTATGGCCAGTCTTATTTACATCTGCTGCCAGCACACTCATTTTTCGAACAAATTAAGGTCACGATAGGCAGTTTTATTCTAGATTTTTTTTACTTTAGTACATTAGACCAAGGTGAGTTAAATATATCTTTCTACGCTGGTCCTTTTTTTTCCCTTGCTTATATATTAACCCAGGGGTCTTGGTACATTAGAAGTTGCCAGGCGTACCGACTGTGCTAATCAGTTTATCACACTTTACGGGCATGCATTTCTTGATTGATTTGATGTCTCGTGTAGTACATGAAATTTGCACATAAAGAATCAATTTTCTTCAAATTTCTCTAACTTTAATAAATCCTTACTAAAAGAACATATTCTGAACATTGATGTTTTGGTGTCGAGTTACTGTACATATTGAAAATAGGTAATTACTTCCGTCTCATGCGTATGTGTGAGGTGTTTGATGGCACACGGTGTAGGGTCGTGTACTCCAAGATAAATTAGTTGGTGTTCAGATCGTGTTTATGAAATAATATATAGATAGACAAAGAAAGCTTCGCAAAAATTTCAGATTCGTGTTAAATCTGTGGCACAACAAAATTTTGTATTTCATTACAATCGGTTTTGATTTATTTTAGTCTGGGATAAAATTATTGACCCAATATTAATACCCAAGACCTGATGTCTGAATAAATCCTCACGCTATAGAGTTTTTTCTCTTTCGCTGAATTAAAAAAAGGGGTGATTATGAAACACGGATAGGAATGTAAAATAGATAAGTATAGAAGACGTATTCCAACCAATTTCGATATTTAAACTATGCCATAGAAAAACACTAACTCTTAACGTGATTCTTCCCTTCCCAACATTTTAAAAGCAGACGCTTTAAAATTGTTCAGCTTCCTGTAATTCGGGAATTTATTTTCTGATAACCAGTGAACTTAATGATGAAAGAAATACCCTAGAATTTAATTTGAAGTTGTTTTAAGGAACCAATATTTTATACGTTTCAATTTTTATTTCAATACTGAATGGTGCAGTAGCTCTATGCCATTTTTGTCTTACAGCTGTGCACATGGGAATTTTCTACTAGCTTATTAAATGTTTATTACTTTCTCGGAGTCAAAGCATCATACATTTTTCTAACGAAGGCAATCCACAACAGACTGAAATTCATTGTTCCGAAAGATTATAAAACGAAAGTGTCAGATTCCTTTGTAATATATTTCATTATACCTAAGTGTGAATATTCAGTTTATGTCGTGATTTTGCAATATATATAAATATTTTTTTGTATTTGTTTAAGGAGTTTTGGGAGAATAGTTACTAAAATGTTTTCGTAACACCGCAGATAAATTTCACAAAACCTTAGTGTGTGTAATGTGTGAAGTTAACATTGTATTTTATCGAGCAGGTGTTGTAGACTTCAAGTTTATTATAAACATTGAGTTACATAAACATGTACGTTTTCTAAAATAAGGTGGTGTAAATATACAATATTTCAGCTGTAGAGTTATAAGAAAATCTGTAGCATCATGTTTGCAAATAATTATTTTTAACAAGTCCTGGAAAATTTTACTATGTGGTAAAACAACGTGTTAAAAAAAAAAAATGTTCTATATTTAAGCAAAGTGCAGATTGCCGTCTTCAGGTTAAATAAATTCAATGCAAAAAATTCGCATAATTTTATATTTTGTAATTTAATTTAATAGCAGAGTTTCAGGGGCGCCAGATGCTTAGTCACGGTTCCCCGATTATAGCAGATTGTATTAACTGCTACCATACGAGTGGCTGAAGTAAGTTTAATTTGTAGTAATATTCTGTAATTTTGTAGGTACCTCGGTTAATACACTGCCCATATATAAAACAGAAAAAATTACCCCTGTTTTAGTTCAAACATATTAAATTAAAATATTACTTATGGTGACTTGTTAAGTTGTATTTGTGTCGTGATCAGAATTTCTAATATTATTTAAGCATTGATTGTGACGCCAGCCTTGAGATATCAATAAGTAGGATACGACATTTTTCATTTTTATCAGTGGTCATATAGCAGCACTTGCCTCTTGTCTTCTTTTTTATAATTATTTTGGGAAATAAAATGAGTTCGGTTAGAGCATATAACTAATATATGAGTATCCCTCTTGGTTTCTTTAATGTCGGTTTTAAGTATTTATGTATCTGGCATATTTATTTTGTATTTTATCTGTTTTGTGTCTCGAGAATGTGGACATGTTTACACAAGACATGTAAGTTAAATAAACCTATATTTTACATTGGAATAAAAATTTTAAAATGTAGTGTGTGGAATTAAATTTTACATTGCACTCAATTTTCAGCAGTAAATTGGTATTTACGCTAAGAAAATAATGCGAGGCTATTTTTTTTGGAAGGAATGAAATTAAACTTTGCTTGTATTTAGTTTATAAGGGCAATGTAGTATCAACTTTCAGGTAGAACGAAACCCAGTATTTACTTTTAATTAAAACGCTACCTAGTATTTATTTTTGCGTTCGATTTGAATTGTAAGTCTCTGCACTTGGTTCTTATATACCACATTTCATGTTTTGGGTTTCAGATGTTGAGATTAGGACATGTTAAGTTCGCACATTGAACATGTGTTTTCAATATATCACCTTAACATTGTATCGTCCTCAATGAACTGTAAGCTGATTTGTGCGTGTCTTTATTTACCAGCCGCTGAAGTGGCAGTTGTTTAAAAAATGCTCTGCCACGTTTCCATTTTCGTGAATGGTCACAGTATTTTCTGCTGGAACTCGTTTGGCTTACCTGCTGTAGCGAGGGGGGGGGGGAACACATCTCGAGGCAGTTTCGTTTCCTTAGGCATTACGCAAAGTGTGAAAATAAAATTCTTTCATTCCGTCTCGGGCCTTCTGTACCCCCAAACAAGTTGTACGCCGGTACAGCATGGGGTTCAAATTAGAATGGAATGTTGAATATTTTAGGACCGCAAAAGCATATGTTCCAGCGGTACTGATACAGGTTAAACCAACACATCTTTAACTAACCTCAGAAATACCCCTGCATCGAAAATTACACATGCTGTAATACTCCAGAATAACGGCAAGACTACTCACAGTAAATAAAGAACTGCATACCCTCAACACAGATAAGTGTTTACCAAAATTCGTGATCAAATCCACAAAGGAATCTGCAAACTCACAATCACATTACAAATCATTAAGTCGGATGTTGTCGGCGGCCGGCGGTATGGTGGGCAGCAACATCCTCGGAATAAATGAATAGTCGGCTCTTCTTCCTCCGTCTGTGCTGATGACCTGTTTATCTCTTATTTACAGTGGCGTAGTCCATTCCTTTACTTTCAACTTTTCTGAAGCACTGCTCAAGTTCTACTTTCAGGATATTCCTCCGTCTCATGCAAACAAAGCACAACTAAATCTAGAAGATTACACTAAAGGGCAGCGCACCGAATTCGTGCAAAATCATTTTAATAATATTTTATATAATAACTATTTATTACTATAGTCATTATCACCACACCTTTTCCTCCCTATTGTTATTTGCATTTAATATAAAATATATATTACAATTTATGTTTAATTTAACCAAAAATAAGATACTTTTACGTGAACAGAAGTTAAAATGATTGTGATACATGACGTATTTAGGAAAGAACCCAGCATGTCATACATGGGGTTTTTTTTCAATAGTTTGATTTAAAAAGTGTGAATAAACCGCGAATAGACTATAGCGACTTTCCTGCCAGACGAGAAAGCGCTCTGGAAGTGTTCACAGGCAGTCTCTTGCTCAACAGCCAGTCCTTGACGAACACATCAGCGCCAGTCTCTTTGTTCGCTGTCAAACGGGTGTGTATTACTTTTTTGTGCATTTTCTATTTTCCCTTGCTTGGTGATGTGAGGAGTCGAGTTGGCTAAGGCGTCTTCGGAACGCAACGCCACAATGTTTATCCTCGGGTGAGGCTTGGTTCTTCAGTATCATGCTAGGCAGGTGTCCACCACCACAGGTAACACATTCCTCCGGGCTGCAGATGAAACCCTTCAGCGCACTACGCAACATGTTGACGGGAATGTTTTGTGTTTCCTTTTTGTGTCGAGGCATGATCCGGTGTTGTCGATGTTGTTTCACCCATCTAACCATCTAGCGGTGATCAGGCATCTTGTCATGAAGTTGCAGACCGAAATGGCGTCGAAACATCCTCTGGACTGTGATGGGAGACTCGTTAGGTTTTAAAAAAAATTCCACTGCAAATGCACGGTGTTGTACCGACCACGGCGCCATCGTTACTAAACGGTACATCGTCCGTTAGTCATGCTAGCGGCCATCTCTCATGCATGCGCGTACACTGCCGCATTACGCGCATGCGCACTGGCACTTCATGCCTGGTTGCTCACAACACCTGCCTGGGCATGATAGTGGATAAATAACTTGTGAAACGTGAATGGCATACTTCTCGCTATATTTTGATATTCATATTATTAAATACATTCCAGTTTAACTCGCGTTTTCCTGCCATTGAAATCCTGCAATTTATTATGTCTGAATCTGCACAAGCTTCTACAAAGCCTGGTGCATGAGTCGGTAAATCAGCCGCCATGCGAACCACCATGGAAGATTGCTATCACAACAGTAGCCGGCGTACAAATTTTGGATACACACAGTGTATGGGCAGATAAGCATTTAGTTCATAGTAAAATTGAACCCCACTCGTAAATCTGCCAGCTAGTAACTTGGGTAAGCCTATCAAGTAACTAGCACACCACAATATTGCTTTATTATTTCTGGCCGTCACAAGTTAGTACTTACTGACGAATTTCCTCGCGAATGTAAAATCAGGGCGAAGGCGTCTTTTTTTTTTATTCTTCGGCAATTCGCTTTATGTAGTGGCCACGGGGAGCGCACTACGTTCTGAAACTGCAGTGTGATTGGCCAGGTGCGAAAGCTGGTGTGGAACTGGCCATGGTAAATACGACACTTTCGATAACCAAACCTGGTGACGAATGCCGAGCTGGTAGCCGTGCTAGCTAACATATCAGCTTCTACGACATCTGGCACCATGCAACATGGCCGCAAGGCCTAGTGGCTAAGAGTGCCACGATATAAAAAACACGGACCTTCGGCTCTGTTGAAATATTTGGTTGCTGATTTTTGTGATGTGATTTAGGCCTTTCGTCTATACGTTCCAGGCAATCCTTATGGGAACCTTTCCAATCCTAACGATTATCCCTCGCGCAAAGAAAACTCAACGCTAACTTCGTGATAGTAATAAATACACGCTACACTGCTTTGAAGTACTGGAGGTTATGACACGCGTCATGCCAGATAATCACCTAACCGGTTGGGAGCTTCACACACCAGTTGATACATACGCCTGTTATTTTTCCCGCCAACCCTCACTCTATTTTTATTTCTTACTTGTATCTTGTCAGGTTTCTTGAACGCCGTCGAACAGCAACGATACCTGGGATGGGGAACACAAGAGATTAAGGAAATGGTGCCACCCACGGCCTGTATCAACGAACGACCACAGCATTCACTTGGAGTGATTTCGGAAAACATAGTAAAACCGAAATCGGGTTGACTGGCCTGTGAATTGAACCCAAGTTCTTCCGAACGCGAGTGCAGCGTTTCATCACCACGCAAACTCACTCGCTCCTACTCTAATACACGCAAAATGCGATAAAATTATGTTATAGTCTGTTCATGGTAAACTGAGCACTTTTGAAGGCCCTGCTAAAGATCTACTTGCATACTAAATGCGTATTCTTCCGCCATATGTTTAATTAACTTTGTCGTGGTCCTGATCANTGCTAAAGATCTACTTGCATACTAAATGCGTATTCTTCCGCCATATGTTTAATTAACTTTGTCGTGGTCCTGATCACTTTATTCATGCGTTGGTCGAGTGAAACTGTGAAATTATGCGAAAAATAAAATATCTAACTTGCTTCTCTTTTTAAAACTTTTATGAATTAAAAAAAAACTGAAAACAAATGAAATAATTTTACTATTCATAAATGTTTACCTAACATTTTATTATAACGATAAGACACGGAACTACTTTCTCTCCGTCGGTACCAACTTTACTGGGTGCATGCTGACCGGTGTGTCCGTTAAAATAAATGCAGGTAATGGCAGGGACATTTTTCGTAGGTTTATTGCAGAGGTGCTCAACTAACCGTGAACAGACCTATACGTCCGTTGCCCATCAAATTATATTTACACAGGCTCCATTGATGGTGCAGTTATTTGAACGAATGCGTTAAGATTTTCTTGTTAACCAAACTCGCAAATTATGAGATACTGATACTGCAAGTTTGATCTCGTCCACAAGATGGTCCAAGAAGGCAAAGTGACATTCGGAAGTAAATGAAAATGATCTCTGGGGACCATACGGTCTACAAACTTTTATTTTTGGGTTGACGCGTTTCTCACAGCGCTTGTGATAAACTTTTTACGTTTCACTGTGAAGTTTCGAGAGTCGAATGTCTTGGTTTTACTAATCCGGGACCTTGTTTTCTGCTACATCATGTTTTAATGCGGTTTAGGAGCGTGCCTGAGCGTCCACTTTGATTTGTGGATTAATTAGTTGAAGAAATACGATGGCCACCTGAGATAATTTGAGGTCGGAAAGTGTGAACTTCAAGGCTGAAATTTTNTAATTAGTTGAAGAAATACGATGGCCACCTGAGATAATTTGAGGTCGGAAAGTGTGAACTTCAAGGCTGAAATTTTAAACACCTAGGGTTTAAGATTTCGTGTTTCATTTTACCGCAATACCAACTTCATCATATCTTTTGAATTTGTATTTAATTAAAGACTCGTGTATGCATTTATACGGATATTTAAATTTTTCTATTTTTTGCCGTCGGGTAGAGCCAGTAAATGCGTCGTTGACTAGCAACTTGTTCATGGNTAATTAGTTGAAGAAATACGATGGCCACCTGAGATAATTTGAGGTCGGAAAGTGTGAACTTCAAGGCTGAAATTTTGAACACCTAGGGTTTAAGATTTCGTGTTTCATTTTACCGCAATACCAACTTCATCATATCTTTTGAATTTGTATTTAATTAAAGACTCGTGTATGCATTTATACAGATATTTAAATTTTTCTATTTTTTGCCGTCGGGTAGAGCCAGTAAATGCGTCGTTGACTAGCAACTTGTTCATGGCCTTAAGACGCGGCGATTTGCTTTGCACGTTGACTGTCATTCGCACACATGTTATTAGGTATTAGAAGTTTTCTTTTTCGTCAATACGAGAATACTTTACGTGATTCTATGCAAATAGATGATGTAGTAAATTTAAAAGTTGACAAGAGATAAAATGTTTTGTAAACTTTTCAACATAAATATTTTTTTTTGTCTAATTTAACAGACTGCCCCAGTGACAGTGAAGCGGAGAATGCCGTTGCTTATCACACGAAATAGCCTGTTCCAGTATCGACCCCGGGGAGTTTTTCAAGCGGTCGGCGGATCTGGCTCGACTGTGGGAAGATAAAAGCTTAATCCACTCTTGGTAATTTCTACGTTTATCCTTCTGTCACCGTTGAAGTTTATGGCGTAGCCGACCTACCAGTGTTATCGAGTTAATTAAAAAAAACTCTAATGTAACTCCGCGTTTATTCCATCCTCCTTCTTCTGGGGTTGCCTCGGTTATTAAGAGGACTGTGTACTTGGAGATTCAACTATGTTGCAAAGTGTTTTAAATACAAGTTTTTTTTTTATAAAACTGTTTTACGTGTGACGCATGTATTGGTCTACGAAACTAAAGTAGACTTTAAAAGAGGTACGAAGACTACTTCCATGACATCACGCATATTACAAGCACTATTTCCGCGCTCTCCAGCCTAGCTAAATACTGCCTTATCACACTGCCTTATCGGAAAGTGTGCTGATCGGAAACACTCAAAACTAGTACAGCGACATGTACGGAACTTTGCTACAGACTTCGTACTAATAAAATGATAGCGTCACCGCTTAAAGTTTCGTCGTTACAGCGGTAAAACGAGAACACTGCACGCAATTTCAGAAACCTTGCGAGTAAACCCGCTGGGACGATAGGTACGCAAGTCGGTGTTGCCCTGATCACTCCCTCGCTTCTGTCCCTTGAATGTCCAGAACAGCTCGCGTTACAGAGGAACCTATCTAACGTATATTGCAGTAGATCTATAAGAGAAGGGAGTGGAGTGATCTGGGAGGCTCTTAACATCGAGGCCTCGAGAGCCGATGAGGATGAATCGAGGTGAGTATGGAACAGCACCGAAATTTAAGAGCAGGTGAAACGGGAGATCTCAGAGAGAAAACCCGCCGACTAGAGGCATCTTCCGGCACGATTTTCACCTGCGAAAAATTTGGGAGCGACCCTGCCAGGAATCGAACCCGACTCGTCCATTTGGGAGACGAGTAGCCTAGGAGAAGGAGGGAATTAAGGTTTAAATGAAAAAGAAAATGTTGTGTTTTTATTGTTATTTTATTNACGAGTAGCCTAGGAGAAGGAGGGAATTAAGGTTTAAATGAAAAAGAAAATGTTGTGTTTTTATTGTTATTTTATTTCAGGAGGAGGGGAGGAGGTACCCGCTGGAGTGATGGAACCATAGACTAAATATGAGGTAGACCGATCACGCTGGCTGCGCACAACTAATCTGTGTCCCAATATTGAACTGCTTTTCTGCCAACACAGTAGCAAAAACAGAATGGAATTGATATAGTGGTAAAACACCGATTAGTAAACAAGTACTTNCTTTTCTGCCAACACAGTAGCAAAAACAGAATGGAATTGATATAGTGGTAAAACACCGATTAGTAAACAAGTACTTCGAGATTTTTGTTTAATTTCTTTAACCAATCTGTGTGGCCGCGGTGACTGAGCGGTTAGACTGCTCGTCTCTTACCAAGGCTAACCGCGTTCAATTCCCGACCCGGTAACTCCCATTTTCTCGCAAGTGGGAATCGTGCTGGAAGATGCCGCTGGTCGGCGGGTTTTCTTGGGAATCTCCCATTTCCCCGCCCTTGCATTCGTCCTCATAGGCTCTAAAAACCTCGTTGTCAAGAGCCGCCCAAATCTCAAATGCAGTTTGATTAAATACATATTTGTGAAAGTATTTTATAAATATAAAAGTGCTTGTCTTTTGAAAATTGAGGTATAAACAAACGCGTTCATCAGTGTTGACCACGTGACTTTGACAGTTGTGCTCCTTCGTGGTAGGTCGACGACGGGTACGCGCGCAGAAGACGACACCATCTTGAGTCTACGGATGGAACCCTGCGATTGATCGGACACGAGTCGTGGTCTTTCACCGCTAGATCAGCGATGTCATTCCCCCCCCTTCCACGCCGTCAATATACCTTTCGACAAGTTGGCGGGGGACTCTCGGCCCCGCGGCGGTCCACAGCGGCGGTCGCTTTGACGAGCCACCCGCGCGGGGGCCCTCGTGTTGATCTTCCAGACCGAAGACGACGCCATCGGCACTTCGCCTCAACTTCCTTCCAGACCTCCCATCCCTTCCTTCTCGACGCTTACTCAAAGCTTATTGATGGGGAGGGNGGGCAAATGAGATCTTCCCCTGTCGTTACTGCCCTCAGGCATCGCCTCTGTGTCGCTCGCCGGCACCCCGGGGCCCGAACACGAGACAGTGTGAGGGGACCCCAGCCCGGTGTTTGCACGATTCTCGTGTCGAGAGACGTCCCGAACTCAAATTGGAGGATCGTGATCTGGAATCAGGGGACAGAGTTGCATCCCTGAAACACTGCGACTGTGGTCACTGGATCGATCGCCGTATCCTGTCATCCCAGGACATACATTTCAGTAGAGGGTGTTCGCGGTATAGTGAGAACTTCTCAAATCAACCTTTGAAAAATATCACTGCCCCTGTTTGCACATATTTTAGCGGGGACACTGACTGGCATGCGCCCAGTTAAGTTGGTAACGACGCGGAGAAAGTATTTGAGTGNGTTGGTAACGACGCGGAGAAAGTATTTGAGTGCCATAAGGTTGAATTAAAAGCATTAGGTTAAAATTTGTGAATACTACAATTATTTATTTTGCTTTCGTTTTTTTTTTTAAATTGCGTTTAAGTGTAAGAACTAACGAATAAACATTCAGAAGTTTCACTTGACTGACGTATGAAAAAAGTTATCAGGCCCATGGCACCGTTAGTTTTGCATATGGTTGAAGAATACGCAATGATCACACAAGTAGATCTTGACCAGGACTTTCAAAACTGCTCAGTTTACATTGAACAGACCATAAACCACTGTTATATGTACATACACAAATAAAAAAAAAAGGTTTTGCACCACTGCTAATTCTGAGTTACGAGGCTGCTCACAGTCCAAGAGAAAATTCTCACTGTCTGCACAGAATGTTACGCCAGGATTGTGACGAATGTATTTTTGTAATGCGCCGACTGTCCCAGCGAACATCCGTTGTGTACAACCAATTATAGTCCACCCTCGGTTACTTCCAACTTTTCTGAAGCTCTGCTAAAGTTACACTTTCAGCACATTCCTCCGCTTCGTGCAAACAAAGATTAGCCGAGTTTAGAATATTACACCAAAGAGACAGCTCACTGAATTCGTCCGCTTTCACTTTAGTAATATTTTGCATAAGAACTGTTTATTACCAGGCGCTAACAACAAGCCCATTTTCACACTGTTTTTATGCACATAAATAACAAAATAAATTTTGTAATATGTAGGTTGATTAAAAATAGAATTTCAATTTAACCAAAAATATGGTAGTTTTATGTCAACAAAACTATAAAACTCCTGTGATTGATGGCATGTTTAGATAACAACAAAACGCATTTTAAATGGGGTGAATTAAAAAGTTAAAAAAGTGTGAATAATAACGAATAGACTATACAAGTAGTGCGAAACAATTTTGTGGCGTTTATATTGCTGCCTGAGTGCAAGACTATCTATCGAAACTCATGAAATATATATATTTTTCAATAGTTATACCCAGAAAATGGAAAATATCAGTAGATAGATAATGGTATATCTGGCACAGGGCCTTGGGTCTTAGGAGGGTAGGATAGACATGGCCTCTGGCAGTGGACCAGATGTGACCTTGACCTTTGACCTGGTTTCAAGTCCACCATCTTCTTTTTGAGTCCCCCATATGGTTTTGAGTCCACCATTTTTTGAGCCCACTATAATACTTGAGTCCGCCATCTTTCTTTGAAATTTCCATCTGGTTTTTAGGTTCGCCGTCTTGTTTTTGAGTCCACTATATTGTTTTAGAGTCTGCCACTATCAAGCTCTGTCATTTCACCTTTCATGCCCTGTCATTCTGTCTATCATGTTCTGTTATTACGCCCTAGAATAGTCTAGTTTATTGCCTTGTCATGATACTTCATGCCCATTCATTCTACTTCATGCTCTTTCATTCCATGCTACCATCTTATTTTTTAATCTGCCATCTTGTCTTTGAGACCTCCATCTTGTTTTTAAGTCTACAATATAGTTTTTGAGTAGGTTATCTTGTTTTCTTGTTTACCATCAGGTCCACGCCCATTAGCATGACCTTGTTTCAAGAATGTTCCAGTTAATTCTCTGTCGTTCTACTTCGTACTCTGTCATTACATGTCACCATCTTGGAATTTTCCAGTTCATGCTCTATCATTCCATGCTACCCCCTTATTTCAAGAATGCTCCAGTTCATGCTCTGTCATCCTACCTCGACATCTGGTTTCTAGACGTGAAATTGGTGCCAGCACAGGTTTAAATGATGTGTACCAAATATATATGGAAATTATTATTTTCCCAAATGTTATAGACATGGGTATGTGTATTCGAGAGGTATGTATCCATTATGTTAACTCCTGAAGCAGGCATATTGACAGGGCATTACAAAAAACTTTTCATCATTTTTATTATTAAAACCTGTGCTCTGAATTTGTTATTAATATAAATTTGTAACAGTACATACATGGGCATTCAAGATATAATAAATTANAAACCTGTGCTCTGAATTTGTTATTAATATAAATTTGTAACAGTACATACATGGGCATTCAAGATATAATAAATTATATAATAAGCGTCATGTTGGGAAGCATGGTTCACCCATAAAATAGATCATACAAGCAATGAGAGGTTTTGTATGCATAATCACACTAAGTACTCTTTTATTTTAGTTAATATAATCGTTTACTTTATACTTGTATGCATAAATAATAGTAAGCAAATAAGTTTTTTCTCTGTAGAATAGAAAATGATAGAGCAGCAGAGTGTTTCCACACATTAAAAGTGCATCCCTACAACCTGTGGCGAGCAATACCGTTAGCTTCTAGTATTTCAGTCTCTACAACATATTCCAATGATACATTTACCACAGACCAGGAAGTCGAACAAGTGCTTGCCTACACAGTGCAGTAATCAGTCCTTACTTCATTTTTTTTTTTTNTACCACAGACCAGGAAGTCGAACAAGTGCTTGCCTACACAGTGCAGTAATCAGTCCTTACTTCATTTTTTTTTTTTTACATTCCAAATATTCCGATTTTTTTTTCCTTTAGAGTACCCAAATGAGAAATAGCAAGTAACATNTTTTTTTTTTTTACATTCCAAATATTCCGATTTTTTTTTCCTTTAGAGTACCCAAATGAGAAATAGCAAGTAACATTTATTTTCCAAGCACTTGTAAAAAAGTTTTCTTTATACTTGTACATATGAATAATTGCCAGTAAACATTTTTCTTTCTTATATGTGTATTAATAAAAGGGTAACTATACCTAAGAAATAAAACACACCAAGTAAGTTTACAGATCAAAATTATTTAAACATTTTCTTATTACAAATATATATTTTCTAACACAATAATGCATTCAAAATGTTATTCAGTGATGGACTTCTTCGGGTTGATGTCCTGTGTCATCCTCGCCTTTACTGCACAGATGCACTTGGTCCCTTGCACGAAGCCTAAAACCAAGCTCGTGCATACAGTTCTCTGGGCATTGGAACTGGGGCTACGCAACGTATAATTGCAGAGGCACTATGATATTTGTTTTTTCTGTTATACATAATTTCAAATAAATTGATTTGAGATGTCAGAATTTTTCCGTTTTTAAACTTTTCTCAACTGCCTTGCAAATGCATATTACATAGGTGGTTTACAACGTTGTTGAAATCGAAACCACAAAACCTAAAAAAAATCAAAGTGGATGAATGAACGCCCAGAAAGACAACAGCCAAAGAAGAAACGAATAGATGGATAGGTAGAGGAAAAAACCAGAAGTAGGAAATAGCACATAAATGAAGAAAAGCAAGTACAATACTACCACGAGTATCTGCAGTGCATCTGTGACTGACATGAATACCATTTCACATTCCCAACTTAGGAAAAGTGTTGAAACCTCCCAAGAAATATCTACAAAACCCAGGTCGGAGGTACAACATAGACGACGAATCTTTGTACATGAGAAAAATTGGTGAATTGGAAGAGTAGTCACTTCAGATAAAACTAAAACAATGCTCTATGATATATTGGCGACACACCTGACAAGATGATATCTTGCACGGGCTACAACGTGCTGCTGGAGAAAANAATATATATTTTCTAACACAATAATGCATTCAAAATGTTATTCAGTGATGGACTTCTTCGGGTTGATGTCCTGTGTTATCCTCGCCTTTACTGCACAGATGCACTTGGTCCCTTGCACGAAGCCTAAAACCAAGCTCGTGCATACAGTTCTCTGGGCATTGGAACTGGGGCTACGCAACGTATACTTGCAGAGGCACTATGATATTTGTTTTTTCTGTTATACATAATTTCAAATAAATTGATTTGAGATGTCAGAATTTTTCCGTTTTTAAACTTTTCTCAACTGCCTTGCAAATGCATATTACATAGGTGGTTTACAACGTTGTTGAAATCAAAACCACAAAACCTAAAAAAAATCAAAGTGGATGAATGAACGCCCAGAAAGACAACAGCCAAAGAAGAAACGAATGGATAGATAGAGGAAAAAACCAGAAGTAGGAAATAGCACATAAATGAAGAAAAGCAAGTACAATACTACCACGAGTATCTGCAGTGCATCTGTGACTGACATGAATACCATTTCACATTCCCAACTTAGGAAAAGTGTTGAAACCTCCCAAGAAATATCTACAAAACCCAGGTCGGAGGTACAACATAGATGACGAATCTTTGTACATGAGAAAAATTGGTGAATTGGAAGAGTAGTCACTTCAGATAAAACTAAAACTATGCTCTATGATATATTGGCGACACACCTGACAAGATGATATCTTGCACGGGCTACAACGTGCTGCTGGAGAAAATAACTTAAAACCAATAACATTCGACTATCAAAATTTCAATATTTCGATCAATTGTGAGAAAAAATATAGATGTGGGCGTGGAATGACGTCTTCTTCAACATGACTGGGGAGAGGTATTTTCATTCAATGATGTTTATCTCAATGAACAAATTTTTAATTACTCTTCACAACCATGGGGTAGTGTNATCAATTGTGAGAAAAAATATAGATGTGGGCGTGGAATGACGTCTTCTTCAACATGACTGGGGAGAGGTATTTTCATTCAATGATGTTTATCTCAATGAACAAATTTTTAATTACTCTTCACAACCATGCACAGTCATCCATTAATTGTCATTTATGATCCATCCAGGACAATGCTAGTTAATTACTGCACTTAGTATATACCTGATTATGGTGTGATATGATAGTATTTACATTACCCTTAATTGTGTTTGTTGCAATAATACATTCTTGTAATCATTAAATGTTAACTTATTTTTGATGGTAGATTTCTGGATGCCTTTAGCCTTTTTGATAGTTTTGCTGATGCATTTGTAGCTATAAAATTTAGCCCTGAAATCAAAACATTCCTACATCTCATCCCTACCACACACATTCATAAATTTGCCCACCACTTTCTTATTAGCAGGCGAGTAGCATGGGGGAGTGAGGGGATAGGCACTCGTGTCAAATTCAATTTTAAATGCTTGGTATGAGGCTAAATCCTGGTAAAATTTCATTGTCTTTATTTCATAAATAAAGCTGTCGGTGTCCATATATGATAACTGGATATTTTAATTATATTTATTCATCACGGCATCAGGGTGGAAGCGATACATCATGGACCTTTGATAAGTATAGTACTGCCAATCCTGCATAGGTGGGCTTGTCGAACTGAATTCTTTGTTGATTTTCATCAATGACATATTTTTATCCTGTCCTTAGAAGATGGGTTTGCAATCAGTTTTTAAATTCTCTTGTCCATGCATACCAATTCCATTTTTTGCCTCTCCCTTTTATTTTCCATCGGCTTACCAAACATTTCATTGTCGGCAAGCTTGAAGAAATCTTTCTTAAAGTCATTAGCAGCAGCTTGATGCGTTTCGTTATTCATATCAATGTAAGGTTTCAACAATGCCTTTATAATTACATTGCAAAAGTCGAGGAATCTTCTTTATTTGTAGGCCATGCTCAATTACTTGTTTCAAATTTACATAGTTCACTATATAATTGTTCTTATCTGGCAGAGTTGTCATTAGTTTGGTCTGCTTGGTTCCGGAGGCACTCATTTACTGCGAGAAATGGTAAATCTTTATGGTCTTTGTGTACACTGGCAGGGTACTGCACATTCACCTCCAGCATGTATACTACATCGTTATTGTCTGGCACAGCCATCATGTCCAGTTTGGTGCTGAACCATTTAAATCCAGAATATGGCTGGGGTAATGACATCGTCCAACCATACAAAGTGTTGGTGTCTTCATAATNCATTTACTGCGAGAAATGGTAAATCTTTATGGTCTTTGTGTACACTGGCAGGGTACTGCACATTCACCTCCAGCATATATACTACATCGTTATTGTCTGGCACAGCCATCATGTCCAGTTTGGTGATGAACCATTTAAATCCAGAATATGGCTGGGGTAATGACATCGTCCAACCATACAAAGTGTTGGTGTCTTCATAATGGAGGTATGTTGATGGGTTCTCTGCATCATGTATGGTAGAAGCATGCCTGTTATTTGCTGTACAATTCATTTGAACTGCCACTTAAAACTGCACCAGCGTTCAAATGCATAGAGTCGTATGACCTTGTAAGTACCCATGCACAACGTAAAAATAGAAAAACATATAAATATACGGTCAAATAAAAATACTTTTAAAAAATATTAAATATTACGGATTGTTTTAAAACAAATAAATATTGCGACAAAAAAATAAATTATGTAGAAAAAATATTGTGCCTGTTAAACATAAAAATTACATTTTATTAATTGCTCATTATTATAATTTAAAAAGCGTGTTTTACAACTTTTAAGTATATTTTGTACCCTTCCGCNCAATTCATTTGAACTGCCACTTAAAACTGCACCAGCGTTCAAATGCATAGAGTCGTATGACCTTGTAAGTACCCATACACAACGTAAAAATAGAAAAACATATAAATATACGGTAAAATAAAAATACTTTTAAAAAATATTAAATATTACGGATTGTTTTAAAACAAATAAATATTGCGACAAAAAATAAATTATGTAGAAAAAATATTGTGCCTGTTAAACATAAAAATTAAATTTTATTAATTGCTCATTATTATAATTTAAAAAGCGTGTTTTACAACTTTTAAGTATATTTTGTACCCTTCCGCTGTAATTAAAATTAAGAATCGTAGGTCAGATAATTTTTTTTTCGCATGCAGGTTTAGTGTTACTGTGAGATAGATAGCAACGTAAATATTTTACTGCTACGATAGTTCTTGCACGTGAAAACAAAGAGAAAATAAATTTAGTAAATTAGGTGTTTACAAATACACACGTCACGCGCTTAATGCGACGTTAAAACCAGCAACTAATTTTAATAATTGCTTGCTCATTAAACTTCAAACGAACTATAATAATACCTAAGTAAACTACTGCTTACTTCCAGTGACATAATTGTATTTGGTTATTTCTTACCAGCCCTCTTTGTTGACCCATGTGTAATTTTAAAGGCGCCATTAGTTATCACAAAAAGCCAAGGAACTAATTTATCTAGAATTTATGGCCGCTCGTGCATGACGACGAATCGCAATAAGAGAATGAAGCGTGTGTTAATTAATAACTGCACAATTTAATTAGAACACAACTCGTGTCCAGTACAGAGTCTTTGCCGGGCCAGCTCGCAATTTTAAGATCGTATTTTCAGTATTATCAACAAAAGTTTTATGCAAACACGAACTCAGATCATTTCTTGAGCTCTCATTTATTACATGTATTACATGTATTACCTCAGTTATAAAAAAAACTGCAGGAAAATTATTTGATGGTTAGCTTGCTTCGAGAATATTTAATGCGTGTCAGTATGCAAATTTAACGTGAAATGACGTGACACGCTCTGTGAGGAGGGAAGGGATTTGGCGCTCGTGTAAAACTGACCGAACCCAGGATTGCATCACGGTGCTATTGCCGCACGTAANGGGAGGGAAGGGATTTGGCGCTCGTGTAAAACTGACCGAACCCAGGATTGCATCACGGTGCTATTGCCGCACGTAATCATTATTGCAATTATTTAAATGAACCCCGTGTGGCCATTAACAGGAAAGGGCGCCATCAACGACAGCGTTTGTGAAAGATAAAATTTCTCTTGGAGGGTGTTCGTGGCGAATGATCGTTCCCTAACACCGTTTTGCGTCATCAATTCTCAGGAAAAGCTCGTCCAACCCCTTCGCGAAGGGCGGACGCCATCAATGCAATTTCACCCGCCGCATAATTAATGAACGCCGTGCGGCGCACGTGACGTGTGTGCGCTGCGCGAGTTTAAAATCGGCCATTTCGCGACATCAAACGAGCCTTGCTTTAGTGAGGCACGTCGCAGTTTTTCCGACCCCAAGGGAATGAGATTTCTGTTCGTATGCAATAACCCTGGAGGAAGAGTCCGGAACTGAATTTCCACCGTCCGAGCATCATGCCCTCGTTCTGGAACTACACCAGATATCACGACCACATCAGGGATTTCAGGCCAATATGAAATCATGTCCTCGTCACAAGGAGAACATAATATACAGCTGGTATTTGGAATGGATGTTGTATCGAATAGTGCAAGAGGCATCCAAATAACTATATTCGTGCATTATCAATGAGAGATAGACCATACGGTAAAGTTCGAAACAGAACATATTAATTTGCACCTGCTTGGGGTTATCTCAATCAACATTAAGAGGTTGTGATATAAGAACCAAAGATTCCGTCACGTGTTTCCGTTTTTTCAACCACGTTTATATTCACGACAATTTACTTACTTTTCACTGATAAACAGGGTTGTTCCAACCAACAAAATACTTGTTCGAATATGGCCAAACATATATTAAGTAGCCGCAACNCACTGATAAACAGGGTTGTTCCAACCAACAAAATACTTGTTCGAATATGGCCAAACATATATTAAGTAGCCGCAACCAAATTTGTTATTTTTAAATAAACAAAACTTGAAGAAATTAATTTTGTTCATCCAATCAAATGCATTCACACTTGAAGAAACAAAACCTCTCTCCGTATTGGGCCCAAAAAAATAAGTCTGTCAAACAATTTTTTAGTTTAATGTACTGTATATATAAGCTTGGCCACTCATTTAAATGCCTTCAATAAAAATACGGTACGAGAATTTGTTTGAAATTTTTGTGACTATTAGGACATAAACAGTGTTTGTAAGTGTACTTATAGTTGAATAAAAATTATATAAACATTGCAATAAAGCAAGTTCAACCTGAAACAAAAAAATTTTAAACTGCAAAACAGGAAGAATTTTTTTCCATGCGTTGTCCTGTATTTGAAATATATGTAATTAAAAACATTCCTTTCTTTTCGCCAGTAGTAACAGCTGACGTCACTAAGGCGTAGCGTTCGGGTGAAAATAGTCCGGGTTTGGAATTAGGTCGTGTGCCTCTACTCTCTACTTTATTTTATAATAAACGGAACTATTTAATGTACGTAAAGCCAAACAAATATTTAGTTGCAATAGCCTTTAATAGTCACTGATCACTTGTTTATATTTATAACTGGAAACAGCAGTCATGGAGTACTAGGCGATATACAAAAACGTAAAACAAGCCCTTGATTGGCTGCTACAAACGTACGCCTAAGAGGATAGGCTGACGATTAGCCTATCTTCGCTTGTTGCTGAATAAGAAAATAAGTTAAATATTACACTCGTAGGTCTAGAAAAAATCATTCTCATCAATGAAAAATGATAAATTGACCAAAAAACCTGCGCGCAATAGGATGAATAGCTATACGTATAGTTAAAAACCCAATAATAATAACAATAACACCCAATTAAAAATCAAGGCTGTTTAATAAACTGTATATGAAAAAATATTACGTAGTTTATACCTTTAAAAAAACAATGGACTTGAAACAATAAAATCAGCCATGACTTATGCACTCGTTACTTTCTTCGTCGAAGTATTTCGTGGACAGCTTATTCGTGAAACTATCTAGCATAACGTCGGTACAGTGAAGCTGACTCTAAAGAACTCGAATTACGTATAACTTTATTTCCTTTGACAGTAATAACTGCATTACTCAGCAACTGAAAATCTACGAAAGAAAATTTATTACTTTTTAATGTATAACATTGGTTATGAGAAATTTTTACTGTCCCAGTACTCGTTAAGAACTGAAACAACTAGTTTTATTTTTCTAACTCTGAAATTTTTTTCAGCTGGTTACAGATGACTTTGGAGGAGAGGGGTTTAAAAAATTTGGGATTATCCGGTCATCTAATTTTGTCACGAGACACGCTAATGAAAAGTTCCAATTCTTGTTATGTATGAACAATCGCAATGAAAGTAATTAACTGCTAATTTTGTTGACCATACAAACACGCGTATATTATTTCTTAAATGAGATTTCTGGTTTTCTGTAGCACCTAGAAGTTAAATTAATCATTCTGCTGGTTATCGCGGACGGAAGAAAATATTTAACGAGGACTTGAGCAGATTGAAGTCTGATTACAATTAGCCAATGTGAAATCGGGCCAGGATCAACTATCAGTACCTACGCGTGGGATCTTTACCACAAACTCGCGGCTGTCTCCCCGCCAGATGAGCAGTTAATATAGTTCACCGTTCCCGCCAATAGTAAGACCACGGTAATAAGAGTTGGATGGTATAGGGGGGCAGGGTGCAGAACACGATGTGATCTCGCTAAGATAATTGTTATTAATGCTACCAAAATAATCCTGCGGGAACACGCACGCGTGCACACGCACATAATAGTTAACCCCCTCCCCCCTCCCGGGTCGCCTATAACTTCCCTCGTTAAGGCGAGTTCACGATACCTGTGCACTGAATGTTTAACACGCTGCAAAGAACGTGAAGAACACGGCATTTCTCTGAAGCAATTCACATCTGATCTTAGAGTACACGTATACGTCAGCTTATTTCAATAAGAGTATTTAAAAATATATATATATCGTTGAGTTTCTCAGTCATATTCTGATATGAAGCAGTTAATTTAACAAATTTCGCCAGAGATCATACCAGACTTGAATTCAGTTGCGTCTTGAATATTTTAAAACAGTACTTAACTTTTGTTTTGGCAGTGTGTAAACAAACTTGTATGCATTTTATTATGTATCTGTTTACACTAGGCGTGTACGTTATAGTGACCGTTGATCGTCAAAAGTTTTATCACTTGATTGTTTTGAAAATTCAAACGTATCATTGACAAACCAAAGTAAATTTAAAAAAATTATTTTATTTATTATTGTGAATTATTCTGAGAAAATTTACGTAAATTTGACTTGGTACTTAAAAGCACTATCTATCGTACCAACGTTTGAAACTTAAATATTCTTGGCTATATGGACCGACTTTCATAGTAATAGTGACCAGATTTAATGTTATTAATACAGAGATAATCCTAATTTTTAATGGAACTTTTAACATTTTTCATGTTCTGGCCGTTTTACAAAATAGTTATCGCAGTAAAGACCGTAATAAATTTTTTTCCAGTACGTGCCTTCGTGTTTTAAGTTCAGAGCGTCATGAGGCTATTAATTTAAGGCAAAATATGAAATGTCCAAAATTAACGTTTACGCACTGTGAACTTCAATGACAGAGAAACGCTTACAATCTGATTATACTGCTTTTTTTTATGATATAAGGACAACGTTGGGTGTGTGGGAATTTTAATAACGGTCACACGTGTTTAAAATATCAGCCATCAGCAGCAATATATCGTCTGCGACACTGTTTAGAAGGTCAATAAACAGTAGTTACGGTTTCCATGGGAGCGGAATCACAGGCGGTTACAATAGCGTCTCTCATGGCATTCGGTGTCTTTGACTTTGTGGTGGGCACTTTGTTCTTCACAGTTCTCCACACATAAAAATCGACAGGTATTAAATCTAAAGATCTGAGTGGATACTCAACACTTCCTCACAAAAAATTTTCATCCCAAAGCGACCGTACATCTCTGTGGTAATGTGGGTGTGCATCGTCTGCTGGGGGGAAAAAAAACAATCGTCATCTGAGTAGAGTTGGTGAACAGCTGGCAAAATGTTTTCCTGCAACATGGTGCGTTGACTTTCACCTGTCACCGTTCCGTCAAAGAGGAAAGACCCCACAAGTCCTCTAGCAGACATACCGCACNACATCTCTGTGGTAATGTGGGTGTGCATCGTCTGCTGGGGGGAAAAAAAACAATCGTCATCTGAGTAGAGTTGGTGAACAGCTGGCAAAATGTTTTCCTGCAACATGGTGCGTTGACNCACTGATAAACAGGGTTGTTCCAACCAACAAAATACTTGTTCGAATATGGCCAAACATATATTAAGTAGCCGCAACAAAATGTGTTATTTTTAAATAAACAAAACTTTAATAAATTAATTTTGTTCATCCAATCAAATGCATTCACACTTGAAGAAACAAAACCTCTCTCCGTATTGGGCCCAAAAAAATAAGTCTGTCAAACAATTTTTTAGTTTAATGTACTGTATATATAAGCTTGGCCACTCATTTAAATGCCTTCAATAAAAATACGGTACGAGAATTGTGTTTTAAGTTCAGAGCGTCATGAGGCTATTCATTTAAGGCAAAATATGAAATGTCCAAAATTAACGTTTACGCACTGTGAACTTCAATGACAGAGAAACGCTTACAATCTGATTATACTGCTTTTTTTTATGATATAAGGACAACGTTGGGTGTGTGGGAATTTTAATAACGGTCACACGTGTTCAAAATATCAGCCATCAGCAGCAATATATCGTCTGCGACACTGTTTAGAAGGACAATAAACAGTAGTTACGGTTTCCATGGGAGCGGAATCACAGGCGGTTACAATAGCGTCTCTCATGGCATTCGGTGTCTTTGACTTTGTGGTGGGCACTTTGTTCTTCACAGTTCTCCACACATAAAAATCGACAGGTATTAAATCTAAAGATCTGAGTGGATACTCAACACTTCCTCACAAAAAATTTTCATCCCAAAGCGACCGTATATCTCTGTGGTAATGTGGGTGTGCATCGTCTGCTGGGGGAAAAAAAAAACAATCGTCATCTGAGTAGAGTTGGTGAACAGCTGGCAAAATGTTTTCCTGCAACATGGTGCGTTGACTTTCACCTGTCACCGTTCCGTCAAAGAGGAAAGACCCCACAAGTCCTCTAGCAGACATACCGCACACACTGTTAAACCTAGAATATTAACTGATTACTATACTGTAATGTACGGATTATCCAATGAAGTACACACAGTTGTGGCGATCGACAGATACATTCAATTTAATGATTGCCTCATCGGTCCAAACTATTACGCCAGTTAAATGTTCATTGACGTTGCACGTGTTCGCAATCCACTCACAAATTCAACACGCTTGTCTGCATCGTCTTCATTTATAGCGTGAAGTAAATTGGGACTTTAAGGCCTCCAATTTACTTGCTTTAAAATGCAATGGACACTTGATTTACCGACACCTGGCGCAAGCGCAGCTTCTCGTTTGAACTTCGACTTCTTCAGGGAATGTGTGAATGTGTGCAACACAGCCCCCGCACTTATTTCATCCGTTGTCATTTTATTCCTACCTCACCGTCATTTCTTCACATCACACACAGTTCCGTCCTTCTCATACTGGCCATGTAATCGTGTCATTGATACACGTGATGGATTTACAGTGTTGAATTCTGCTCTCCATCGTCTCTGTGCCTTAATCATGTTATCGCTTTTCCAACAGCACTTTAAAATCCACTTAAGTTGCTCGAAAGAAACCTTGTCATCTCCGTAATTTCCTTTGCAATTGTGGTAGGACCGCTTGTGGCTGCAAACGGAATCGATCACAGCAGAATTTCTACACGGGCTCGCGCACGCCTAACGTTGTCCTCACAGCGTCAAAGTCGCACTTTCTCGTCAAATTATCTTTAATNCACACGCCTAACGTTGTCCTCACAGCGTCAAAGTCGCACTTTCTCGTCAAATTATCTTTAATTATGTCTCTGTTATTCACGTTTAGAAAGTTTAAACATTCTGTATACGATATTCCATACACTTTCAAAGAACTAAGATTTAGGGGGAAAAAAAAAACCAATATAATAATTTTGAGGTAGGACATCTCATCTCCATAAATTTTCGCTGCATTAAACTTATGTTNTTCCTTTGCAATTGTGGTAGGACCGCTTGTGGCTGCAAACGGAATCGATCACAGCAGAATTTCTACACGGGCTCGCGCACGCCTAACGTTGTCCTCACAGCGTCAAAGTCGCACTTTCTCGTCAAATTATCTTTAATTATGTCTCTGTTATTCACGTTTAGAAAGTTTAAACATTCTGTATACGATATTCCATACACTTTCAAAGAACTAAGATTTAGGGGGAAAAAAAAACCAATATAATAATTTTGAGGTAGGACATCTCATCTCCATAAATTTTCGCTGCATTAAACTTATGTTTNAAAAAAAAACCAATATAATAATTTTGAGGTAGGACATCTCATCTCCATAAATTTTCGCTGCATTAAACTTATGTTTATAATTGTAGTTACGGAGCAATTTATATATATGCCGTCATGACATTAATCGAAACTCAAAACGTTTGAGTAAGCAATATGCAAAATTGCCGTTTCGTGTTTGACTGCCACGCTCGTGAGCCGCGGGGAGTTTATGAACACGACTTAACACTCTGCTTTGCTCTGCAGCTCTCTTTCTCTGATCCGCCGATAACCACGTCGCCTAATATCACTCCCGCCTATTGTTTGCCCCATTGATTTATTTGTAGGCGGTTAGCAAGGGACGGTAGGAGAGGGATCATTTTTTTTTTTTTTTTTTTCATTTCCTCCTTGTCCCTATTCCGCACAGTACGGTAGGTTCCCAGGGCATTGTAAATTAAACGGATATCCGTAATGAAAAAGATTTTCATTGCGTTGTCGCGCAATCTAATCTATATTCGCTGGCAATAAATAAACTTCCCTTTATCCCCCTGAGACGCGGCGGATCATTACGTAAGTGCCGATAAATAACACGAGGTAGATGGGAATTACGTTGACCAGGTTTCGACATGAAATAGCCTGTTTCGACGAAAAGTTTGTTGCCATAACACTTTATCCCCATGGCAACAGCGCAATAACATTTTTAACCCGGATAAGTCAGTGAGTGGATTAAAAATCAAGTGCTACGTGGAGGAAAGGGGACGGGACCGAACGTCCTTCAGTGTGCCGTTTGTCGTCAAACCATTTCACCAAAGTAATTTTTGACACTTGTGTTTTGTTAGTATCTCGTCGTTTTTCAAGTGAAAGCTTAAGCAAANCCATTTCACCAAAGTAA
This sequence comes from Clitarchus hookeri, assembly GCA_002778355.1. NCBI lineage: Eukaryota > Metazoa > Arthropoda > Insecta > Phasmatodea > Phasmatidae > Clitarchus > Clitarchus hookeri. The sequence continues at coordinate 47,206 of NQII01001206.1, read as the reverse complement.
TTTTTGACACTTGTGTTTTGTTAGTATCTCGTCGTTTTTCAAGTGAAAGCTTAAGCAAATGTATGGAGTAGTCCGTCATAAAATTTAAAGAACAATAATTCTTAAATCTCGTACATTCATATTTATTTCTTATTGTTGTTTAAACCTCCTCATTCCAGAAGAGGAAGAGCAGGAGCGACTAACAAGCTTTACTAAAAATAATAAGCTGAAATTTTAAAATGGCATAACTCACCTATTTGAGTCTTACATTGTGTACTACTAATAACTCGTAGCGCCATAGGATGACATTTCAGCCAATTGTGCTAAGCAGGTTAGCCTAACTAAAAAGCTGAAAACAGTAAAAACCAAATGGAGTGGGATTTCAAATANTAAAATAATGGAGTCTTACAATATTTACAGAAATGTAAACCACCTTCGAGAAAATTATATTCGAGACAAACATCTGCGCTCGTCAAATAATACAAAACCAAAATTGTCCTAGTCTAATAAATTCTTAGATAATAAAACTAATTACTTTTATTTTTTATAGACCATTAAATTTTCTTAGAAGTCGATAATTAAGCTTCCGCTTGAAAAAAATAAGTAGATAAAAAAATGCACACAAATAAGTTGAAAGGCCGTTTTGTGTCCCTCCTCTAACTACGCAGGAACCTTTTGAATCGTTTGTAGACACTCATTATTTTTTCACGGCTACGGTCAAGCTAAATTCACTCATGGGTTTTAATGTTGCGTATTTGATGGACGTTACACATTTCGGAATTCTTCTAGAAAACATAACTGTCTTGCATAGTGCACACAAAATTCCCGGTTATTTGTCCCAGTACGATAATATCCTGCTACGTGACTTTCTTGCACCTTCTTTTCACTCTGGATATTCCGTAGGTGGTGGCCCGTAAAAATACGTGTTAAGGTGGACTCACAACCATCATCCGTCCGGCGGTCACGTGATCTTCAACCAATCGCAAGGCAATTTTTTTTTTCCATCCGTCGATCCGTCCAATATTTCTCAAACTTTAACTTTCGACGGACCGACGCGTGGGTTACCGCCTTCTGACGACATTCCGTAGACGCGATTACGCACTTCGAAGTAAAACGCAAGCCGGCCGATCTGTGTAAATTGAGAAATTTTAAATGTAAAACAATAATTCAGTATAAATTCTTGTCGGGTAAAAAAAATTATCTCCCCAAGATTTTTCTCTATTGAAAACGTATTTACAACCAAAGTATACCTCCAACTAAATAAATATCGCGATGTTAAATTGTCAAACCCAAATTTTGCCATACAGAAGGATTGGCGGACGACGAATTGTTGCGAATCGCTTTCAACTGTCGGACGAAAAAACAGACGGACGACTGACTGACGGTTGCGAAGGATGGATGTGAGTTGATTTAATTTGAAGTTAGGGTTGTTCTTGTGATAGCTTCTCAGTTGTTAAACCTGAGGCAATTTTAAGAATGAATGGCAATGGAGTCAAAAAAACTTCTTAATCTGTCTGCAAAAAAAAAAAAACGTTTTTAAGTTTGTACAATGTACATACTTCCTCGTCTTGTCAGAAAAACTTTCGAAGGAACAGTTAAGTTATAAAACCACGTAATTAAACTTCTGTAAACTTTGCAAGGTATATTTTAAAGGTAATTTACGGCTAAGTAGAACACTGATCTTTGAATACAATATAAAGCGGAGTATATTCGTATGTTTTAAAGTAAAAATTTGTGATTGATTTTTTACTGGATGACATTAGGTGACTGGGGAACTGTCAGTCAAAGCTTAAACCATATTTTACAGTGAGGGCTTCTGTTTCTCAAATACTTGCAATTCTAAAAAATGAGTTGCATTAAATTGAGTGTGTTGATGGCTTTGTACAACAATACATTTCTGTGTTATTTCTGCTGAAAAATGTGAAGGTTAGAAATATCTCGATAAGCACACGGCAGAAAGTATTACATTTTATTTTACCACATACGAAAAAAATAACTTATGTAACGTACAAAATCCTGAACACAGAAATTGAGTTTACACAATTGTGCCACTGGAAGAGATCATCCATTTCGCAGGCTGTATACCAGGATTACTAAAAAAAAAAAAAAAAAANTTCAAATTTTAAAAATTTTGGTTTTATGTCACATGGTTATCCACAGAAACAGAAGACTTCCTTATTGTACCGAACTTCTCGACAATATTCTAGGTAGTCAACAATTCCTAATTTATTACAATTGTTGGATAGCAGTGACATTGCAGTTATATTGATTACGTGAGAATATAAGTTTTGCTGTACAATATACAATGTACCTTTTCCTAACACCCGTTGACTAGACGATGCGCTTAAGGATATTATGTTTTCCCGTTGTACCAATTTTATTACACAAAAACATAATTTTTTTTTTTAGGCATTTCATGCTTCTTTATTATTAGATTTCTACTGAATTTAGCGATATGGATGTCGAAAGCCGTCTGCTACTAACGAAATAAAAGAATGAATTGTGTTTAAAAAAGTTCCGTAAAATTTAACTAAAATGTTACCCGCCAAACTACATATTTCTGCATTTTTAGCTGGGTAATGCTTAATTTCAATTTTGATGCTAAATTGCATATTGTAAATATCAATAACGCCGCAAAAACCATATTTATAATCATAATTTTTAAGTATAACAAATCTTAATTGTAAAGCGGTGAAGTAATACAACATGTGGAGTCGTTAAATATACGATTTGAAAATGACAAAAATTCGGAAAACCTTAATTCCCCATGCCTATCACTAGGTGTTTTAAAAAAGCACATCTATGCCCTATCAGAACACTGTAACAATTTGTACAAGTTAACAACTACATTTTTTCTAACTTGAGTTATTCTAAAAACTTTGTTTGAGACGAAGACAATTATGTGCACTATGCTTGAGTAGCTATAAATATAATTTTCAATTCTAGATATTTTAAAAATACCACCAGTTTTTCAGAAATTTCACTTTCGATTTACCCATAAATTCCTGCAGCGTTTCCTTCGAAACTATCACAGGAAAGTTAACTAATGAGCTATTTAATAAACAATCTAATAGATAATGTAGTTTTACGAAAGATAATTCTAAAAAAATTTGTTATGGTGGGTTTGGTACTGCTGTCACTAATTTTCATAGTAGTGTATAAAGTAAAGATACTTTATCTGCGAGACCGTTAAGAGAATTAATCAAAGGCATATTAGAATCTCGTATTTTTTCCTACATCATGATGGTGCACATTTGGTAGATAATTTTATTGATCGGTAGGACACAGAGCATGTTTTATTACATTTCTTCTAGCTGGTATTATTTTATAAACTTTTCAGTATTACCGATATAGTTTCCCACACAAAGTTATTGCTTATTTATTTTATTGTTGGCAGCTACAAGGAGAAAATAACCAATAAAATGAACATGCACATTTCATACATATTTTGTGAAGCTATATAATCTGTTATGCTAAATTTTTCTGTAATTTTTCCTAAATAAAAGTAAATAAAATTTCTGGAGACGTAAATCCAAAATGTGAAAGATTAATCCTCCTCACAGCTATGTTTACAAAAAAAAATAGTAAGCCTATATTTAAAACTGAAGGAGGTTGTAATATGGTTCGAGTTTAGTGCAGAAAATTTTCCATTTCAGCAAAGAACTAAATAGGAAAAGAAGATATGGTACGAACTTTTTTCTATATGCAAGCGACCAGTCATGTTTGTGATATATCTTTGCAAAAAAAATAAGATATGGTACGCACTATTTTCAATGTGCAGTTGGTTAGCCATATGTTTTGATAAAATCTCTGCAAAAGGGAAGATATGGTACACGCTATTTTCATTGTTCAAGCGATCAGCCATATTTGTGAGAAATCACTGCAAAAGGGAACTTAATGATCCACTGTTGTGCATAACGTAAATATTTATTACTATATAACGTAAATATTCATACATTTGGCAACCACGCAGTGGAAATGCAGTCACTGCACACTACTGTGTGTTCTATACGGTGTCAGACACAGTCGCTGATAATGCTTACGGAAAATTTTAGCGTCCCACGAATCGCGTAGAGATCACGTGACTCGTGCAGAATACGGAACAGCGAATGGCATCAAATTTATCACTAAATTGAGTGCAAACTTCTTTAAGAGTAAGTAATGCGTGCTATCTATGTATATTGTATCATTTCTGAACTTTCTTTTACTGTACGAGGAGCCAAATAGCTTAGACGCGCACTGCGAGAAAAGTTTATTTTGGGCAAAAAAATATTTTCTTGTTGCATAACACATAAATATCCTTACTTTGGATATATTTGGTTTGCTAAAGAAAACTTAAAAACGCAAATAATTGAATTGTTAATAATATGAAAATATTGAAAAAAATCTTTACNTAATAATATGAAAATATTGAAAAAAATCTTTACTAAACAACATTTTCTGAACAAAAATAATTGCCAGTAAAATAAAATATATCACTGAATCAACTACGCATGCGTGGCCGTATACAAATAAAAATATTGTTGGCTACCACAGCATTTCTCTCAGTGCGGTTAGCCGAGCAATGTTGAAGGCTCCACTCCAATTTCTCCTTTTCTGCGTTGTGTATCCTTCGCAGCACATCTACAAANCTGCGTTGTGTATCCTTCGCAGCGCATCTACAAAAAAAAAAAGATGCCAATATACGTGGCCACATATTTATTAAACATGTATAAGACTCTGAGTCATGGAACTGCTTTTCTTTTCTCATTCGATGCCTAAGTCAGTAAAAGCACTTAAGGGGCCCGCCTGCCTGGAGTAATTTTCGGCGTTTGAGACACCTAAAAGCATAAGAGCGACAAGGGTGACTCTGCCACGCACATCAAGTGCGTCATCGCCACTAAGCGCAAGGCTNCCATTTCACCAAAGTAATTTTTGACACTTGTGTTTTGTTAGTATCTCGTCGTTTTTCAAGTGAAAGCTTAAGCAAAAGTATGGAGTAGTCCGTCATAAAATTTAAAGAACAATAATTCTTAAATCTCGTACATTCATATTTATTTCTTATTGTTGTTTAAACCTCCTCATTCCAGAAGAGGAAGAGCAGGAGCGTCTAACAAGCTTTACTAAAAAAAATAAGCTGAAATTTTAAAATGGCATAACTCACATATTTGAGTCTTACATTGTGTACTACTAATAACTCGTAGCGCCATAGGATGACATTTCAGCCAATTGTGCTAAGCAGGTTAGCCTAACTAAAAAGCTGAAAACAGTAAAAACCAAATGGAGTGGGATTTCAAATAACTGAGTCTTACAATATTTACAGAAATGTAAACCACCTTCGAGAAAATTATATTCGAGACAAACATCTGCGCTCGTCAAACAATACAAAACCAAAATTGTCCTAGCCTAATAAATTCTTAGATAATAAAACTAATTACTTATATTTTTTTATAGACCATTAAATTTTCTTAGAAGTCGATAATTAAGCTTCCGCTTGAAAAAAATAAGTAGATAAATAAATGCACACAAATAAGTCGTAAGGCCGTTTTGTGTGCCTCCTCTAACTACGCAGGATCTTTTTGAATCGTTTGTAGACACTCATTATTTTTTCACGGCTACGGTCAAGCTAAATTCACTCATGGGTTTTAATGTGGCGTATTTGATGGACGTTACACATTTCGGAATTCTTCTAGAAAACATAACTGTCTTGCATAGTGCACACAAAATTCCCGGTTATTTGTCCCAGTACGATAATATCCTGCTACGTGAGTGACTCTTACGCCTTATATTCACTATGAATCTTCCGTAGGTGGCGGCCCATAAAAATACGTGTTAAGGTGGACTCACAACCATCATCCGTCCAGCGGTCACGTGATCTTCAACCAATCGCAAGGCAATTTTTTTTTTCCATCCGTCGATCCGTCCAATATTTCTCAAACTTTAACTTTTGACGGACCGACGCGTGGGTTACCGCCTTCTGACGACATTCCGTAGACGCGAGTACGCACTTCGAAGTAAAACGCAAAGCGGCGGATCTGTGTAAATTCAGAAATATGCAATGTAAACAATAATTTAATATAAATTCTTATCGCGTAAAAAAATTATCTCCCCAAGATTTTTCTCTCTTGAGAATGTATTTCCAACCAAAATATACCCCCAACTAAATAAATATCGCGATGTTAAATTTTCACACCCAAATTTTGCTGTACAGAAGGATTGACGGATGACGAATTGTTGTGAATCGCTTTCAACTGTCGGACGGAAAAACAGACGGATGACTGACTGACGGTTGCGAAGGATGGCTGTGAGTTGATTTAATTTGAAGTTAGCGTTGTTCCTGAAATAGCTTCTCGGTTGTTAAACCTCCTGGGGCAATTTTAATAATGAATGGCAATAGAATTTAAAAAATTCGTAATCTGTCTGCAAAAAAAAAAGTATTTTAAGTTTGTACGTACTTTCTCGTCTGGTCAGAAATTTTTTCGAAGGAACAGTTAAGTTATAAAACCACGTAATTAAACTTCTGTAAACATTGCAATGTATATCTTAAAGGTAATTTACGGCTAAGTAGAACACTGATCTTTGAATACAACATATAGCGGAGTATATTCGTATGTTTTAAAGTAAAAATTTGTTATTGATTTTTCCTGGATGACACTAGGTGACTGGGGAACTGTCAGTCAAAGCTTAAACAATATTTTACAGTGAGGGCTTCTGTTTCTCAAATACTTGCAATTCTAAAAATTAGTTGCATTAAATTGAGAGTGCTGATAGGCTTTGTACAACAATAAATTTCTGTGTTATTTCCGCTGAAAAATGTAAAGGTTAGAAATATCTCGATATGCACACGGCAGAAAGAATTACATTTTATTTTACCACATACGACAAAAATAACTTATGTAACGTACAAAATCGTGAACACAGTAATTGAGTTTACACAGTTGTGCCACTGGAAGAGATCATCCATTTTGCAGGCTGTGTACCAGTATTACTAAAAAAAAAGCCGGGAAAGAGAATTCCCTTCAAATTTTACAAATTCTTTTCTAAAAATGTTTCGAATAATTTTTTTTATTTTTAAAACATAAGTTGTGGTAATTTAAGCTTAAATCACGACTACCTGACAATATCCTAAATAAAACAGAAAATTTTGGTTTTATGTCACATGGTTATCCACAGAAGCTGGAGACCTCCTTATTGTACCGAAATTCTCGGCAATATTCTAGGTAGTCAACAAACCTAATATATTACAATTGTTGGATAGCAGTGATATTGCAGTTATATTGATTACGTGAGAATATAAATTTTGCTGTGGGATATACAATGTACCTTTTCCTAACACCCGTCGACTAGACGATGCTCTTAAGGACATTATATTTTGCCGTTGTATCAATTTAAGTACACAAAAAAAAATATATTTTTTGGCATTTCATGCTTCTTTTTCATTGGATTTCTACTGAATTTAGCCATATGTATGTCAAAATCCGTCTACTACTAACGAAATAAGAGAATTAATTGTGTTTAAACATGTTCCGTAAAATTTAACTGAAATGTTACCCACCAAACTACATATTTCTACATTTTTAGCTGGTTAAATACTTAATTTCAATTTTGATGCTAAATTGCATATTGTAAATATCAATAACGCCGCAAAAACCATATTTATAATCATAATTTTTAAGTATAACAAATCTAAATTGTAAAGTGGTGAAGTAATACATCACGTGGAGTAGTTAAATATACGATTTGAAAATGACAAAAATTCGGAAAACCTTAATTCCCCATTACTGTCACTAGGTGTTTTAAAAAAGCACATCTATGCCCTATCAGAACACTGTAACAATTTGTACAAGTTAACAACTACATTTTTTCTAACTTGAGTTATTCTAAAAACTTTGTTTGAGACGAAGACAATTATGTGCACTATGCTTGAGTAGCTATAAATATAATTTTCAATTCTAGATATTTTAAAAATACCACCAGTTTTTCAGAAATTTCACTTTCGATTTACCCATAAATTCCCGCAGCGTTTCCTTTGAAACTATCACAGGAAAGTTAACTAATGAGCTATTTAATAAACAATCTAATAGATAATGTAGTTTTACGAAAGATAATTCTAAAAAAAATTTGTTATGGTGGTTTTTGGTACTGCTGTAACTAATTTTCATAGTAGTGTATAAAGTAAAGATACTTTATCTGCGAGACCGTTAAGAGAATTAATCAAAGGCATATTAGAATCTCGTATTTTTTCCTACATCATGATGGTGCACATTTGGTAGATAATTTTATTGATCGGTAGGACACAGAGCATGTTTTATTACATTTCTTCTAGCTGGTATTATTTTATCAACTTTTCAGTATTACCGATATAGTTTCCCACGCAAAGTAATTGCTTATTTATTTTATTGTTGGCAGCTACAAGGAGAAAATAACCAATAAAATGAACATGCACATTTCATACATATTTTGTGAAGCTATATAATCTGTTATGCTAAATTTTTCTATAATTTTTCCTAAATAAAAGTAAATAAAATTTTTGGAGACGTAAATCCAAAATGTGAAAGATTAATCCTTCTCACAGCTATGTTTACAAAAAAAATAGTAAGCCTATATTTAAAACTGAAGGAGGTTGTAATATGGTTCCAGTTTAGTCCAGAAAATTTTCCATTTCAGCAAAGAACTAAATAGGAAAAGAAGATATGGTACGAACTTTTTTCTATATGCAAGCGACCAGTCATGTTTGTGATATATCTTTGCAAAAAAAATAAGATATGGTACGCACTATTTTCAATGTGCAGTTGGTTAGCCATATGTTTTGATAAAATCTCTGCAAAAGGGAAGATATGGTACACGCTATTTTCATTGAGCAAGCGATCAGCCATATTTGTGAGAAATCACTGCAAAAGGGAACTTAATGATCCACTGTTGTGTATAACGTAAATATATATTACACGTAATTCATACAGTTGGCAAGCACGCAGTGGTAATGCAGTCACCGCATACTACTGTGTGTTCTATATGGCATCAGACACAGTCGCTGAGAATGCTCACGGAAAATCTTAGCGTCCCAGGAATCGCGTAGAGATCACGTGACTCGTGCAGAATACGGAACAGCGAATGGCATCAAATTTATCACTAAATTGAGTGCAAACTTCTTTAAGAGTAAGTAATGCGTGCTATCTATGTATATTGTATCATTTCTGAACTTTCTTTTACTGTACGAGGAGCCAAATAGCTTAGACGCGCACTGCGAGAAAAGTTTATTTTGGGCAAAAAAATATTTTCTTGTTGCATAACACATAAATATCCTTACTTTGGATATATTTGGTTTGCTAAAGAAAACTTAAAAACGCAAATAATTGAATTGTTAATAATATGAAAATATTGAAAAAAATCTTTACTAAACAACATTTTCTGAACAAAAAAATTGCCAGTAAAATTAAATATATCACTGAATCAAATACACATGCGTGGCCATATACAAATAAAAATATTGTTGGCTACCACAGCATTTCTCTCAGTGCGGTCAGCCGAGCAATGTTGAAGGCTCCACTCCAATTTCTCCTTTTCTGCGTTGTGTATCCTTCGCAGCGCATCTACAAAAAAAAAAAGATGCCAATATACGTGGCCACATATTTATTAAACATGTATAAGACTCTGAGTCATGGAACTGCTTTTCTTTTCTAATTCGATGCCTAAGTCAGTAAAAGCACTTAAGGGGCCCGCCTGCCTGGAGTAATTTTCGGCGTTTGAGACCTAAAAGCATAAGAGCGACAAGGGTGACTCTGCCACGCACATCAAGTGCGTCATCGCCACTAAGCGCAAGGCTCTGATTGGGCGTGCAGTGTTCTAGTCGTGCTGCGTGTACCAATGATACCTTTAAGCGGTGACACAATTTTATCGGTGAAATGTATAGGGCAATGTTAAATGCCAGATCATTGAGTACTTTTGTATTTATTTTTGACGTATATTTTGAGATACGGACCTTTGTTTATTTTTTTTTTTTTTATTTTTTTTATTTATTTTTTTTTTTTTTAATGGTGTGACGTCTTAAAAGCACGCAACAGGCCTCTTCTCAAGGTTGTGTTATTTTCGTCGATAAGCGTATTGGACGCACGTTTAATAGTTTCTTAGAAAAAAACCTGTACTTCAAACACACTGCAACGCAGTTCAAGCGCCAGGTAGACGAGGGCCTTAAAGTCTATTGTTCACGTTTATGACGCTAAAGAAACGTTATGTTAAGGTAAAATAAAAACCACTGGACGGGTCTTTATCAGACAAAAGCTGCGTTTAGTTATTCGTTAAAAAACCGTCCGTACCTTTCCGCGCAAGTACACACCACACCTATATCATACAATCTGCGACAAGCGCAAATTATGTGTACTGCAGGCCTGCTGTGGTTCACTTCATTGTGTGCTGTAGTCTGTTCGCAGTTTCTTCACCCTTTTTTAGTCTGACCTTTGAAAAATCATCCCCTCTAAGACGCGTTTAATTGTTTCCTAAATATGACACGTATCACAAGCGTTTTATACTTATGTCAACATAAAACTTCCGGATTTTTCGTTGAGTAAATATTTTATTTATATTTTACTTTGAAATGATAATATTTCATTTATAATTAATATGAATAAAAACCGTGAGAAAATATGTGCTTTGCTAATGCCTAGTAAGAAATAGTTCTTATTGAAAACATTATTACACCGAGTGCGCACGAATGCGGTACTTCGCCCCTTTGGTGTAAATTTCAAGTCTCGGTAAAGTTTTGTTTGCATGAGGCGGAGGAATATCCTGGATGTAGAACTTTAGCAGGGCTTCAGAAAAGTTGGAAGTAACTGTGAATGGACTGTGCGCACTTACTAGTGTGGACACTTAAACCTGCTGGTGACTTCAACCCTTGCGGCTGCAACCCAGCGTCCCTTTACCCAACGCATGGTATTGATTCACGATGTCCCCGAGTGTACCGGAGAAGGACGTATTATGCCCTCAGAACTTACCGGAACACTGGTGGCGAGGGAAACATTCCTGAACAAGATGGACGTCGTGGCCCTGCAAAGCGATGGCACAGTGCCACTCGCGTTTAGTAATGGCGACTTCCTTTTCCGTTATGCGTTGCAAAGCCTTACTGCGAAGGCTAACAGCGGCTTAATTGACAAATGCTTTTTTCCGCTGGGACTACAATTCGCTGGGACTACAATTCGCTGGAACCCAATTGCACTTATTTTCCCGGAATATTGATAACACTGTAAAATACTTTTCNCGCTGGGACTACAATTCGCTGGAACCCAATTGCACTTATTTTCCCGGAATATTGATAACACTGTAAAATACTTTTCAGTAAGTTTCGTAAATGATAGGCTTAACCTATAATGAAAAATGTACCGTACCTATTAGGTTGTACATAGTATAGTAATGCTCCTACGCAGAGATACGAACTTCAGCACGCATTCGACTCTTTCGTGAACAAATGTTTACTAGTCGTGCTTTCTCAATACGCGCATGCAATAGTAGACGTTGTTCACAGCAAATTAAGGCCTTTTCAAAGCCCTGTTTAAGATCTAATTTTATCATTTTGCATCCTTCCGCTGTACGTAAAATTTACATTGCGATGGGTCTATTTACTTTATTCATACGCCAGTCAAGTGAAGACGTGAATTAAATTGTTACGAACGTGAATTTGCTACCAATATGACAATTCATACTGAAATGAGTAAAAAAAAAAGATACTGATTTGATTTGCCATCAATTTAAACATTACACTTACAATACGTCAAGACTTCAAAATATTTTACTTCATTTGCTGCCAACTCAACTGGGAACCTGCATGCCATTGTGTTCGGTGGCTTATATCGAGTTAACGGGCAGTGATTTTTTTTCAATGGTTGGTTTCAATTGTGTTTACTTAGCGTGAACAACCTATATAAGAAAACTACAAGCAATTGTTTCGAGTGTACGTAGCACTGCGAATTGGGAGAATTATTTAAAATGTTTTGTTTAATTTTTTTTTCTCGAAGGAATACAATATTTCTAAAAGTGGTTCAACTAACCGTGATAGATATATGTTCAGCGCCTCGCCCGATTCCGGTGATCGTTTCGCCGCCGTGTGATCAGAGCTGTTTTGCTGACTGCTGAGACGTGTACTGCATGCACGTGGCGCGGGGAGTTTAACGCGACGGGACAGTCGCGTTGGCTTCTGCTCGCGTGGAATGCGCGGCTGGCGTACCGTGAGAGCCTTCCCGTAGGCGTGCGGAGAAGAACAATAGCGCCGTATCATAACTGACTCGCTGATCCGCGTGGGACTGTTCCTCCGAGCTCCAGTCACTCACTCTTTCACTCTCTCTCTCTCTCCCTGCCTCTCTGTCTCTCTCTCTGTCACTCTGTCTCTCTCTGTCTATCTCAGGGCTCTAGCGAACCTTGTCGGACGCAGGATGACGTCTCCCCGAAGACGCACGCAGATGAAACCAATGGTTAGATAGTCATGAAGTGGAGAGGTTTGGTGGAATTATTAAGAATACAAATGTACTTATAGCTTGAACTGAGTTACAGACTGTTTGAAATACTCGTTACCAGCGTCGTGTGTACTGATCTTCGAAAAGAAAATGCACTTAAAGACGAGGTACGAAGACTAATTTTAAGACACCGCACACATCACAAACACTGTTTCCGAGCTCTCCAACGCAGCTAGAAACTACCTTTTCACACTGCCGTAGGCCTATCGGGAAATGTACTGATAGGAAACACTGGAAAGTAGTATAGAAACGTGTACTGAACATGTGCTACAGACTCCGCCCTAATAAGAGGATTGGGGTCTCCACTTAAAGTCCTATAGTTTTAACAGTGCAACGGTAACACTTGTGGCCATTTCAGAACCTTGCGTGCACAGTAGATGCGCGGCTGAGTACGTGGGACGGCGTCCACCTTATCGCTGCCTTGCTTCCGTGCCTCAAACGGCCAGAACAGCTGCAGGTGCGTGTGACTCTTAACAGCGAGGTCATGAGAGCCGATGATGGTGAAGCGAGGCGGTTACGGAGCAAAACCGGAACGCAAGGACGGTGGAAACGGGAGATCTCCGAAAAAACGCGCCAACCAGCGGCATCGTCTGGCACGATTCCCACGTGAGAAAATCCGGGAACAACCCCGGCGGTAGTTAACCCAGCTCGCCTTAGGCAAGGGGGGGAGGGGGTGGTCAAGCATTCTAGCCACTACGGCACCACGGCCCCTTAACAAATGGTTCAAATACGACTTGTAAATAAGTACGTTAAAAGCTGAAGTCTTAGTCTTACTGACCATACTGAACTCTTTGATGTATTTTTTTTATAACAAAACCTTTAAAAAATGCCACTGTACAGCTTTAGATATTAAGCTAAATTCCCCTGAATTATAGTAATCTGGCATGTAAAGATCAAGGTAATCTGGGAAAGTACAGCCTTTCTATCNGCGTTTTTATACTTTTCAAAAAATGTCAAGGGAAATTCGGCGTCAGCTATAGGTATGTAGGTTAAGGATGGTGTTTTAGGGGGGGAGGGGGGAGGGCAGTGGAGGTAATACTGGAACGTAAAATAGAAATGAAACAACAAGAATAAAATCGTTATAATTAAAAGGGTGTACTTTTCAAGACAGCCTTAATCTTTCCACGTCGGGTGTCTATAATGCAGGGAGATGTAGCTAAATAATTAAAGGCTTTTAAAAAAATTTTTGTAATAAATTATTAAAACGTCAACATTCATATCAGTATCTTATAACTAAGAGGTTGTATTCTCTTGAAGATGGTACGCAGTAGTTATTACCTAAGGGGATAAAATCCCCACTTAAAACGGAAGTTGAAATGCCTTCATAATTTTCCCCTTTAATTTCGTAATTTAAAAAAAAATACTGTTCTGATGACAAGGAAAACTTAGTCTTTTCTGCAGTTCGAATGTCCACCTTTGCTACTCCCACATATGTTAGTATCCTTATGAAATGAACCATTATTGGTTAACACCGACAAAACATTTAAAATCAAGCAATTTCTATGCTTGGGTAGAACAAGATTTTTGTGACAAACTCTACCGTTTTCTGCTTTTTATATTATCCTGAGGAAGTTTTATTATATATAACATGTATGAATTAACACACCGAAGACGTTCATGTGCAAAGTGGTGCTTCAAACCCGGCGGTTTTTCGTTTGGCGACACTCTTCACTTCCTCAATACCAGAGGAGGCAGGAGTTACGAACCAACTAGATCTCCGTTATAAGCTGTTCATGGTAAATTGAGCATTTCTGAAAGCCCTGCTTAAGATCTACTTGTATGCACATTGTGTATTCTTCCACCACATGATAAAATTAACATAACCATGTGCCTGATCACCTAATTCATGCGTCGGTCAAATAAAACTGTGAAATTATTATAAAATAAATATTTAAAAAATTTGCTTATTCTAAATTTATGCACATTAAGAAAAAACAAAAAAAAAATAATTTTAGTATTCACATATTTTTACCTAGTATTTTTAATTCAACGTTAGGACATGGAACTACTTTTCCTCCGTCGTTACCAACTTTACTGAGTGCATGCCTGTAAATGTACCATGTGGGTTATAAGGGCAGTGACATTTTTCGAAGGTTGATTTCAAAAGTTCCTAATCACCCACGAACAGCATATACTAGCGAGTGAGTCATGTAGTGGGTCCTCAGCCCCTTCAGATCAGAGCCGTAATTGAATAGCATCGGCCAATAGCTTGATGGAATCTCGTCAACGCACCATTACCGCTTCTGACTAGGGAAAACACAAACTCATGCGCCTACGTTTTGTCGGCAATTTGCAACACGAGCCCGGGGGAGCTGTTTTTTTCCCCCCCTCCGATAATGGCGAAAATGAGCTAAATATGTTTACGTGTCCCGCCCTCTCTTGCCGGGGTCCCGAGGGCGAGGGTGTTCCTTTTGTCAACCGGGGCCTAGGGGGTGAAAAGAAGGAGCGAGGGTGTGAGGGCCGCGCCTCAGGGGGCGGCAGAGGGGGAGGTGCGTGTCTGCGTGCGCGTCACGGGCTATTGGGGCTATTTGCACGGCTGGGTGCGGCGCTAATGGGTGCAGCGGTTCGAACCAGCGGCCCTTTTCGCGGGTCGACACCGCCTCCTGCGCGACAGAGTCGCCTGTCTTTCTAGGCCCCCGCCGCCCGGGGAACATTTCCGCACTCCCGGCCAGGCGGCCAGCCTTCCTTCTCCGCCGGTCCAACTGGTGGCCGTAGATCGCCGTCGCCGTGTTACTAACTCTGATGTAAGATTTATATATTATTTAGTGTAATGGTTAACGGGGTTACCCTTCCTCGAAGGAACCGGGTTAGCTTCTCGGCGCTCTCTTGGGTAATGGGCCTGTACGGAGTGGAGTGGAGAAGTTTTGGCAGTTCTTAAGACTCCCGCCTAACTTGAGCCTGAACTGTATTGCAGAGTGTTTGAAAAAACACGGTTTTCCACGAATATATTAAACGTGCGCCCGATATCCTTTTCTACGAAAAGAACACACATTTCAGATGAGGGTTGTTGAGTATACTTCCAAAATGTTACGCACGCGTTAGAAACACCATTTCAGAATACTCCTAAACGGTTGAAAACGCCTTCTTCAAAGCTCGTTCTATCAAAATTAATTGCGTCAGAAACATACAAAACAACTTAAGGGCTATGCATTGAACCTTCTTACAGACTTCCCACCAATAAAATAATAGGGTCACCGCTGATAGTCCCATAGGTACACGCAGTGCGACGAGAACACTGCACGTCAGTTGAGAGCCTTGCGCTTAGTGGCAATGTCACCCTTATCTCTCCCGCGCTTCTCGGTCTCAAAAGCGGAAAAAAAAGTCCTTCAGGCAGGCCTCCTTAGTCGTTACGTGAGTCTTGTAAGCAGTCGTGTCTATTCCAATTCTAAAAGAAAAACCATTGGAATATTTTAATGTAAATTTATTTTTAGGACAGAAATGAGACAATATTTTCTTGCCAGTTAAATTTTTTTTAATATTAATGTTTATATGTGGTCGTTGAAATAAGTCAGCAAAACTCATTCTAAGTAGCCCTCTGTTTCACGATATTAATTCTTCTGTAAAACAGTGCTTTAAACTATGGTGACATTGCTGTATCTTTTCTGTACAGATTGCTGTATTAACATCCTATAGTCACCGCTTGTTTAAGTTTTTTTCCATCTCCGTCTCAACGCTTCCTTACAGCAGGACGTAACCATGAAGTGAACCATATTTTTACTAGGGGGGCCCTTTAACAACGTGACCTTGATACTAGGCAAGGGCGAAGCGGGACGAAGGAGCAGCGCCAAAATGCAAGGGCGGGAGAAAACGGGAGATCCCAGAGAACACCCGCTGACTAGAATCATCGTCCGGCACGATTCCCACGTGCGGAAAATCCGGGATGGAGACCGGTTTGCCTCGGTGGGAGGCGAGCGGCGCTCTGACCGCTACGGGAAAACCGCGGCCCCTGGGTCGGTGCGGGGTTGACCCATCCTCACGAGGACAACGTGGAAGCTGCCTGAACATAGATAGCAACCTGAATCCAGGATGCCCGGGTTACCGGCGGAAGTACATCGCTACGCTCATTAAGCATCCTTTTTTTTGTACCGTCAGATCCCTTCCAGAACGAGCATCCGGCAGTTTACAGTCCACAGTACGTATAGTCCATTCACGGTTATTTCCAACTTTTCCGAAGTCCTGCTAAAGTTCTAATTCCGGGATATTTATCCGCCTCACACAAACAAAGCTGAACTATTTCCAAAAAACTACACCAAAGGAACAATGCACCGTATTCGTGCGCACTCAGTGTAACAATATGTGGCATGGGAACTATTTCTCACTATGCATTGCCAACACACATATTCGCCCCGTTTTCATTCGTATTGATTACAAATTTAATATTTTAATTGTGATAGGTTATATATTTTGGGAACAAGCAAACACGTCCCAACATGGGGTGACTTTTCAAAGGTTTAATAAAAAAAGTGTGAAGAAACCACGAATAGACGATAGTTGTGCAGTCCGCAGTCAGCAGCTGGCAGTCGGCAAATTGCTCGCTTTGAGTAGTCAACATATTATTAGTGTAAAAAAAAACTGTTATTTTGAAAAAAAAATTTAGAGTTTAGTTTTTTAAAAAATAATTTTTTGAAACGGTATACGTATCTTAACGTGCTTTAAACTTTATTTACTTACGCAACGGTTAACATGTAAAATGTTTTTATACGTTACTCACCAAGGGTTGTATTTTTATGGTTTATATGGATTTTAAATATGAAATTTGCTGTCGAGAAAATAAATATCAATGGCGATTTAAAAGACTCTTGTTATTTAATTTTAATTTATTTGCGAATGTGTAAACCGCAACAGATATTTCTGGAGTACTTATTTTAAGCTTATGTTTTTACTGTTTGTTTATACATTTCGTCTTTTTTCATAAAGGTAATGGCGGAAGAAAGACGTTGCAAGTATGGCGAGTTCTGATTGTCTAGCAGCAACTTGCAGTCGGGCAGTCAGCAGCACAGGATCAAGTTCACCGATCCCCGACTGTTGGACTGCGAGCAACCGACTGCACGATTGCGGAAACACATTCGGATACACATACATTAATATTCGACGACCGAATGCTCATGCTTAGAGACCGGAAAAAAATCGCGAATTCAATGACCTGTGGGCTTGACTCTACAGTCTTATGTACAAATATCCCGACATCAACTGCACATTGGTTGCTTGCTGTCACAGTGGAAGGCGACGATTGGACCAGCATTCTCCAGGAAGTGTCAAATACGGCGTGGGCCAATGGATTAAGTTATATAAACGCATATGTTTTGAGTTCTAGATTGTCCTAAAATGAATCCGCGAATTCTTCAGGTCTCTACTCATGCTGGAAGGGATCTCAGGTTCATGGCCACAGGAAAAGTAGGACACGGAAGTAAAATAGCACGGCCGTTCCTCTGATAGAAGTGAAATCGCCCTATTATTGGCGGGTCGAGGTTCTCGAATCGGGTCTTCTGTCTGGTTGGCTGTTGCATGCTGTTGAAGACTCCATATTGCTAGCGTTACCTGTTTTTTTTTGCGAAAAGATTCACGCGAAGGCTAGACTCCAATGTCCTATGGCATACGTGCTGTTTTCCTTTGGTTATTGGCCACGTGTCTTTGTCGGGAGACAGTTCCTTACCTGACTGGGCCAATCAGAATTAGGTAACTCCACCACTGAGTGTGCGTGATTCGCTGGCAGGCACCTACAACGCGTGACAATTGAACTCCGCCAATTACAAAAGTGGATCTGAGCTGTAGTGTTTTGGAGCACATGTTGTCCTGAGATCTTTTCGCCGCTAGGGACTGGAAAATTTCGCGAATTCGTTTTAAGCCAAGCTACAATTTAAGCACATATACGGTTATGCTATATTTGCAATTGGACACGTCGAGGTTAACTCTGAACTAATAGCAGCCCTGTAAGGAAACAAGCACCGAACCTCGTGCCATCTGGTCTGAGGTCAAACTGAGACCGCAGCCAATGAACAAAATGCTAAGGCTCGAAAATACATAGGTCATAAGAGTCTAGCAGGCATGTAGATTAAAACGCGAAATTTTCTTGTCCATACATATTCGTTTTACTTCCCTCTGGTTAGGTAGTGTCCAGGTGGTGGTTGGCAATTGACGTTCAGGCCATTTTTCTGTCCAGTGAGGCCATATTAATTGCACGTACTGCCAGAGTTCGTGATATGCGCTGCTGTGTTTCTACACTCTAAATTCGAATCAGTGATATCGATCAGTGAAAAATCTTTCACAGAAAGTCAGTTGATAAGTTACTGCTGAGAGGTGATTCAAGCAAATTAACTGGGAACAAGTGATTTATAACAGTGGAGTTCTTGACATTCAGTGATAAATTATAAATAAATCAGCGAAATTATATCACTATATTAATTAGTTATCTGGCACTGATTATCTGTCGCTCAATTCTCACTGTTTTCTCTGATTTGGCTCAATTCTCACTGATTCAAGTTTAGAGTGTCAACACTCTGATAATCGTATGTGTAGCAGCCGCCAAGTCAGACATAATCTTCGTTATCATGTATGCTACGATGGAAGATTCCTTGGTATTTTCCATGCAAGCCTGCTTGGTCGCTTGCATGGATGGTTCTATGGAAATTGTTATTTTTCTACTGTACGTTTGGCTTCACTGGAACAGCAACCTGGATGAAGAAAAGCAGTGACTGATATGTCTCTGGGACAGAAATTTTTCCTTGCTTGTTTTGAGCTTTTCACTGCTTCCGATTTTACTCCGGATGGCAAACGGTGGAAGGAGGAACCGGCTTGCAAACTAAACTAAACTGAACGTAAATCTTAATCCGTCACTTAGTTCATGTATCACCCGGGATACGAACCCACAACCTTATAGTACAAAGATAACGCCTAAGCGACCTCGCCAACTGTAAAATAATAACTAACGAAACTGTTAAGTCACACGCTGAACAAAAGAAAAATAAATCTGCACCTACTGAAATTGCAGGTTGTTGAGACGTGGTTGTAGGTTAGCCACATTTTGTACTGCGATAAAGTATCTTGGGATTACCAGTCGATAATAATCGATTATTCTTTAACGGCATTGTGCGTTATGCAGCTTATAGGGAGGTTGTGATGATCCACAGACCTCGGGATGTAGCTCCGGTATCTTTGATGGAAATATATACACTGAGAAAAGGTTTTGTTTAATAAAACAAGACTTGTTTGGCGCAACCAAATGAATTGCTAGTATAGGGGAAATTAGATATTTTTTTGTTGAAACCAAATTATTTTAAAGTTCTTATTTGATTTACATAAACAAAGATATACTTGGTGCGACTAAAAATTTGTTTGGCTTCACGCACATTAAACAATTTATGTTATTATAAGAGACAATTTGGAAGCCCAACCGAGATTCGAAAGTAGAACATCTGTGTCCCACCGCTACGCCTTAGAAACGCCAGCTAAAGTAAGTACTGATGACATTTTGAAGTTTTTATGTAGGCTACGTGCATTTCAAATATTGTACAACGTGCGGAAATAAATATTTCAAGTTTTGCAGCTTTACTTCTTAGATTACTGTTGAGTTTGTCTTATTTGGAAGTTTATACCATTGTTATGCATCAGTATATGCACCAACAAACATTGTTTAGTGTCCTAATTGTAACAAAAAGTGCAAACAAACTCCCGAGCTGTATTTCAGAATAAAGGCAATCAAACGAGTGGCCAAACAAATAGATACTGTTACTTCAACAAAAATATTTTGTTGACAGTCTAATTTCAGTTGACCCAACACAGAGGTTTGGTTTATTCAAACTTGTATTTTGTTAGATGAACAAATTGAATTTTGTTGCTTTTAAAATTTGGTTCACTTAACAGCACGCTTTATTGGGGCAACTAAATAAAAAAAATTTAAGCCCATTACAAACAAATATTTTTTTGGGTCTTTTCTCAGTGAATGCTAAGTGTGTCTTCTTGAGGACCATTTTGTACAGGGCCATAATTTGGAATCAAGCTGGAAAACCATCATTTTAAGTTCATGTGATTGTGTAAGCACTGCGCTGCGTTATTGACGGTGAAAAGAGTGTACAGAACTATGTCTTCTGGTGACTTACAGGTGATAACCGTAGGTCCTCCTATAGACCGGATTATGTTGGAAAGAGGTATGCTCTTTGAGCATCGGAATAGAAAGCCAATATTTCAGAGGCGGAGAAACGGGAATCTCATTTCTCCATAAAGGGAAGACACGCCTTCTCAATCCTTCCAGATATGTCAGTGAGAAAAAGAGAGCATTTGTTATCTACGGGCCATTGTTAGGCAAAATATCTAACTGGGCTTTGGAAATTAAAATCTAAGTAGTTTGGATTTGCGTAAGTCGAGTGTGTGTGTGAATTTGAGGATATGGCACTCCACATTCTTCAGGGCTGTAAAAAAATAGAGGACTTGCGAATTTCCTTCAGGATGGAAGCGTGCGCAAGTGTTTAGCTTTCCCACTTTTCACCTGAGCGTGAGTGCGACTCTCTACCCTTAACTGTGTACAGACGTGAGGAAGTCTTCTGCCTCATCGCTCAAAATATAAACGGAATGAAAATATAATAAACTGGAATTGCACTCACGATTTACCGTGTTAATAAGAGGCTATGAAGTGTTCTGAAGTGCAGCTTACCCATCAATTTATTACAAATATTGTGCATATAATTTAAATAAATATTAACACAGAACTTCTGTCTAACGAGTAACTGCACGCAAGTCTGTCACCACACGAAAATATGTTCTTATGAAAAATGTTTTGCGATAAGAACTGAGGAAGTGTCATTTATTTTGCATTAAAGTTTGTGAGGTACATACACATGTTTTTAAAAAATCATGATAAATTAGTTTTAAAAATGTTATATATCTTACTATATCGTTACATGATTTTGTACCACACGCCTCATAAGCAACACGAATGTATTTATAACAAAAACTTATTTTAATTCAAAACAATTAACTTATTTGCTATTAGAAACTGTTTAAAACTACTGTCAATTTTCTCATCCGGGAGTACGGGAGTGAAGCTGACCCCATCACTTCCCTACACTACCAGTGAATGCAATGAAAGGCTTACACACAAAGAGGACAAAAAAAAAGCGTAATTAATTTTTACATAATGCATTTTTCAGAACAGAATTTTACTATATATTAAGGGAACAGAGTAAGTACTGTATCTTCGAACCATATTACCTTATTATCTCGGAAGTTTTTTAATAAATGTGAACCCTCTTTCCTTCGGTAAACCAGATTTTTACGAGCAAAATCTTACTATTTTAAAGTGTTCTTTTTTAGTACATATTCAAAATGTTGAGCGAGGAGGGAGGGGAGGTGGTTACTTCCTTTGTTCCTCTGGGGTCTTCCTCTCCAATACCTCGGAGTTAAACTGGAAAAATTTCTTAGTGTTTAGATCTTCGTTAGTTACTGTGTTCGATTCAGTGGGATAAGTGTTTATTTTTATGCTCGCAATTGTATCTTATTATTTTGGCCAGTTGAAGAGCAACCTAAGAGCTACGGAGAGGTCGGACTTTGCATGAATTTCCAGAATATAAAATCAGGAAGTGAATTTGAACTACTTAATATATTTCGACGAATTTTGATTTATTGACTTTAGATTTAAACTAACAAACTGTTATGCACAACAATAATCAAATAATATATAGTTTTAAAATAAAATCGAATGTTTTGCTAATAATAACGTAAATAAACCACAAAATAAGTAAATATAGCTATAAATTTTTTTTTTCTAAATTTATAAAATATCAGTTTTTATATTTTTATAATCAGAAAATTAAAAAAAAGCACTTAACACACAATATTTTTTTTTAAAACCATTATTCGAAAACTCTTAGCCAAAGATTTTCTTGTAACTCTACTACTAAAATACTGTCTCTTTGCAACCGGCTGTTTTATGGAACACACAAAATTGTTTATGTGTATCTTATTAATATTATAAATGTGATAGCCTGTGTGTGTGTGTGTGTGTGTGTGTGTGTGTGTGTAAGTTTGTTGCAACTCAGCTTCACAACAGCAGAACGGATTTTGATGAAATTTGGCATGCAGGTACTTTAGGTCCTGGAATAGGACATAGAATACTTTTTATCTCGGAAAATTGTACGGTTCCTGTGGAATAACAACAAAACCTAATTCTGCAACAGCTGAGAACATGACCGAAATATATTTTTCCTCTGGTGTCAGAGTTTATCAGGCCGCCCAATGACCTCTGAAATGGCTTAACGACTGCTATCAATAGATAACAACCGGGACCGAATATTTAACGTGCCCTCCGAAGCCCGGAAGCGCTCAGATGTTATGCCACTAAATGGTTACCCATCCAAATGTGTGCCGCTGGGAACGTTGCTTAACTTTGGTGATCGATTAATATTCCTTAGCCAAGCGCAAAAAAGTAGTACTTAGGTACACTTTTTCTAAAGCTAAAAGATGATGAAACTCACCTTTTGATTTTCATACATCAACGCTGGAAAGCGAAAATATGGCAACTACGCGATAATAGCACAGATAAACTCGAAAAACATTACCCTACTTCTTGGCTATCGGGTAAAAATTGTTTCCTTCCTTTTGGGTTGCCGTAATCAGTTAAACATCTAAGCTAACATAGTATAATTTAATAATTTTGTTTTCACATAAATTTATTGTCTTTTCCCAATTGTACCCGGGCGAAGCCGGGCCAGTTTGCTAGTTCATGTCTATAATAAACTTAAAGCCTACAATGCTTGTTTGTTAAAAGCCGACATTGCTTTCACACATTCAACTTTAACGTTAGGGGCCGCGGTTGTGTAGTCGACAGACTACTCGCCTCCAACAAAGGCAAACCGGGTTTGATTCCCGGCGGGTTCACCTCCGGATTTTCACATGTGGGAATCGATCCGAACGATGCCGCTGGTCGGTGGGTTTTCTCGGGGATCTCCCGTTTTCCTCACCCTTGCATTCCGGCGCTGCACCATACTCACTTCGCTTCACCCTTTTCGGCCCTCAAGACCTGGATGTTAAGGGTTCTGCCTGCCTGACGCATGAACTGCGTTGCAGAGAGTTACAAAATTTTTTTACGAAACTATTAAACGTGCCCTCAGTATGTTTACCTACGAAAAGACATCACACCCCAGACTCAGAGAGGAAGGAATGGAAAGTTACCACGCGTGCTGTAAATATTATTTTGTATTCCTCCAATATAGTTAACAACGGCTTTTTCAGGCTGCCATATCTTAAAACATACTAGTCAGGCACAAGCCAAGCTACGATAGGAGCCTGTATTGAACTTTGCTACAGGCTTTTCATCAATAAAATGATAAGGTAAACACTGAAAATATACAGGTACGCGCAGCACTACGAGAGCATTGCACGCCAGTTCAGAGCCCTGCGCGTAGCGGCGATGGCGCTCTTGCAGTAAGTGCCAGTGTGACCCTTACAGCTCTCACGCTTCTCGGTCAAAAAAGGAGAAAAACGATGCAGGCATGCGGGACAAACCTCCTCACACACTCACTTTAAAGTTGAGTAAAATTTTCTTCAATCCACTTTTAATGTTAGCAAAAATATTGACGGCAAATTGCTTCCGAAGCATTCTTTGCAAAACCACAGGCTTCCATTTTTTTTTAACAGTGTAGACGCCCGTAAGGTTTAAATTGGCCTGGCCATACGCTTAGACGAAGCTTTGGACAACCGACGCGACGCAGGGAATCATTTGCTCACCTCTTTCAGACCTCGAGCAGCCTCCGGGGTTGGGATCCGTGGGCTGTTCAACCCAACAAGAACCATTCCGAGTGAGTAAATAACTCACTTCGCTCGGCGCGACCACAGATTCTTTGTGAGCGGCGTGTGGATTCCGCGAAGAAAGGGCGTGGGAAACATGCACCCCCCCCCCCC
>NQII01001206.1:0-22849 GCA_002778355.1 Clitarchus hookeri | reverse complement strand
ATCATCCTCCTTTCCGTCCACCCACAGTGTGTTAACCCTGCATGGCGTAGATGGAAATGTAGTTTCGGGCGTTACAGCGAACAAATATTTTGTTTGGGACTGTACTAGTATCAGTAGAACGCTCTGTCGTAAGTAGGCGACAATATAAACGTACTGAGTTGAACGGAGAGGTTTTCAACTGACGCTGTTCAGCGCGTTCAGGTCCCGGAGGCAAGGGAGCGATAAGGGCGGCAATTTCGCCTCCCCGCCTACCTGGCGCGTGAACCATTGACTTAGCGCTATAACTGCGTTACAGAAGATTAGTTATTTTAAGTTTTTCTGCGAAGCTATTGAACGTGCGTCCAACGTGATGATCTACGAAAACAGCACACCCTTCGGACGAAGGCTGTTGAGTGCTTTCAAGAAGTCACGCACATTAGAAACAACATTTTTGAGTGCTCCAAAATGGTTAAAAACAACTTTTTCAAAGCGTCGTATTTCCATAACATACGCGTCAAACACATAACGAAACTATTCAAGGGCCCTGGAGTGAACCTTCCTACAGACCTTCCACCAATAAAATAACAGGGACACAGCCGAAAGGCTTATAGGTGCACGCTGTGCGACGACGCTTAGTGGCGATGGCGTACTCGATGCGCTAGGCAGTGTCGCCCTTATCACTCCTGCGCCTCTCGGCCTCAAACGCGGGAAAAAGCTCCAGGTAGGCTGGAGCCGAAACAGCTGCTGAACACCACATCGCTCTTACGCGAAAGACGTTGAACTGGCGTGCAGTGTTTCCGTCGTGATGGTCTACTGTGCAGATCAGACCTGTAATAGTGGGTCTTTATTACACACGGTGAAAGCCCACAAATTTGACTACAGATGTATGATTGCACTTTTCTCCTAGCTCTGAAGGAAACTGCGCAAGCAGCCTCCAATTAAGCTCTTTTTTTTTTTACCATCTTACGATTTTTTTTCTTTTACTACGCATAATAAGAAAAATGAAAAACTATTCGGCATTGGAGAGCGGTTGAAACGAGGTGAAGATGGAGCAGCTGCGGAATGCAAGAGCGAAGGAAACGGTTATGTAGAGTATAATATTGAAGATATTAGGGAAGATAATTTATCTTGTAAATATTTATAAAATATAATTTGATTTTACAATGAAAATGTATTTAAACTATATAAATAAACCCGCTGGTCTACGCAACGTCCGCCACGTTTCCTACATGTGAAAATCCGGGCGAAATGTGCGTATACGTTTAATGTTGTTGGCAGGAGTTGTTTATGCTACTATGGGTTATAGTCTAAATAACGAACGCTGTCTTCCGCGCGTAAAGAGACTACCCCCATTTGATTACGTTTTCTGCCATGTACAGTGTAGGTCATTAAATCTACTTCGTGTGCAACGAGCAATGTGTGTAGACCATAGCAACTGAGAGAGCTAAGAATTCCGGCTATCTGGAACTATTTTCCGCGTTCGAAACCGAGAAGCGCGGGAGCGATAAGGGCGGCACTTCGACGCGCACGAAGTAGGGGAGATCGGGGAAGTTAACGAACGGGGTGAGATGACGAATCGTAAATAACTAAGCCAGTAGCACAGGTAGAATGTTGGTGCCCCTGTGGCGTTGAGCGTCACCCCGTGCCCGTATTGGGCAGCAGCAGCGGATACTTCCAGTTAGTCAGAGTGTGACAGCTATGAGAGACAGTCTGGTTCATGTACCGTTGTAGTAATATTGAATATACGTACGTTAAGCTATTGTAATAAAATTGTGAACTTGTTGAAAGTTCGTGTGAATGAAATATGAAAGCCTGTCTTTTGGGAATATTTTAATGGACAGATAGTTACAGAAATTGAAATCTTGTTTCAAAGAATTATTGTTAAATAAAAAAAGTTCAGCTGGGGCAAGTTGATGGAGGCAAGATAACGAATTTTTTCAACTTGCGCCTGCATTCGTTACTGTTTACAATGTTAACAGTTTTCTTCGTTTTTTCGTAGAAGACCAGGAGTTATAAACGGGAAACGTAAAGGAGGAGTGGGAGTGATGTAGAACTGACTGCTGCTATGCTTGCTGTCAACAAAGGAATGTCTTGAAATGCTGCAACATCAGGTAATGGTATTTCAGAGCCAACATTACGACGTTATGTGAAAATGGGGTGAATACATAAATCGATTTTTTTTCTACCAGGGTTACACTGTTAACCCTACTGCTACCAAGTAGAGGGGACTATCAAAACGCCTCAGTTAAATTTTTTAAGTATAACTGAAAAAAGATTTTTTTTTCAAAGTCATTTATTTTTCTATTAATTTTTTAAATCACACAAACTATACACGTTAAAGGACAAGAAGCTTTCTTTTTTCAGTAATGTTTAAAACTTTTTCTTTTGTTTTAAAGACCGAAATTAATAATTTATATAAAATTTATAAAAATAAATATATATAAATTTAATTATTTATATAAAATTAATTTGTTTTATTGTTATATAATTACTTTAATTCGCATATTTATTAATTTTTTAAATTTTGTAAATTTAATATATAATTTTATATTGGTAATAAATAATACATTTAATTTCCTTAATAAACCACAGAATAAATATCATAAAAAGGAATGATAAAAATAATTATAAATGTGGGGTAACTCTTATTACCACCCACCAGAGGCCTCGGGTGCTTTACACATTGGCAGTAGAAGGATTGCTGTCTCCAAATCNCATGGTACTAAATTCATCAGAGCATTCATCGAAAGATGTGCAGCTTCATTAAGAAGTCACATGAGCTGATTCATCAGCCAATTCTTCAAGCACTTTGCAGTCAGATCATAATGTTAACATAACAGAAGAACATGGCCTTCTTCTAAGAAGGCCAATGAAAGGTCTTCACAGAAAGCGCATTCTTTTTTGAATTAAAATCATTGTCAGTGGCTCAGAGAACAACCGCAACAAGGAAAAGATATGTCCGATCATCTGCAGTAAGAACTAGCTCACCAATAAAGACCATGTTGCTACAGAAAGATAACGACAAGAAACTGAAAGAAAAGAAGAAAAATGAAAGAAGGACTACAAAAACTCAACAACG
Organism: Clitarchus hookeri; assembly: GCA_002778355.1. Taxonomy (NCBI): domain Eukaryota; kingdom Metazoa; phylum Arthropoda; class Insecta; order Phasmatodea; family Phasmatidae; genus Clitarchus; species Clitarchus hookeri. The sequence continues at coordinate 19,791 of NQII01001206.1, read as the reverse complement.
AGGCTCTGCAAATTGTGTTGCAAAACCTTGTAACGAACATTGTGTTTCGTGCCATGCCTGTGAAGAATATTATGTGGATCCTCCAGATAAAGATTGGATTCAGTGCTCCATATGTTCTAAGTGGTGTCACGAAAATTGTTCCAATTATGAAGGAGGTTGGCGATTTGTATGTGACTATTGTTAATGCCATTATTCAACACACTAACATTTAAGATTTTGATCACTGCGCAGCAAGAAATTGTATGATTTTTGTTTTAATTTTATGTTAGAATATGTTTTCTTTACTCTCTGTATGTTGATAAGTGTCGGAGTTTATAAAACAATTGTTTATTGTGCCTATATAGTATTGTTTGCTTAGTAACCTTGCCCTTATGTATTCGTCATATTCCCCCTATAGGTTCGTCAACTTACCTCACCTCTAGGGCAAGATGGCGAATATGCTCAAAGATTGATTTCACGTCAATTACTTCAGAACTATCTACAAATATATAACCATTTTACATGTTAAGGTAGAAAATAATCTGACCTTTATATAAGTATCATATTCGAACAGATTACGTGCTTAGTTATTGATGAAATGCTCTCCCATAGCTTAACATCGTCAACTTACCCCGGTTCACTGTACGCCATCGCCACTAAACGCAAGGTTCTCACCTGGCGTGCAGTGTTCTCGTCACCCTGCGTGCACCTATGGGTAGGGACAGTGATATTTCATCNCCTGCGTGCACCTATGGGTAGGGACAGTGATATTTCATCAAAATATTTCGAGACAAGATACAGTCCAAAGCACTGTAGGGTCGTCCAGCTTCTTTGATTGGCTAAAAAATGTTTTGACCCGTGTTAACCGTGTGCGCACGAATCACGAAAGTTCAGTGTTGGAGTTACTAAGTCCTGAGTGGTTTGGTCAAAGACGGACACGGCACCAGCAGCCAATGGAAGTATAACAACAGCTGAGGTGTGTACATATACTATTGAAGTCTACTGTGTGCTCCGATTTTTACGCGAAAAGTCACTGGCCCTACCTATGGGACTTTCAGCGGTGACCCTATTATTTCATTGGCGGAATGTCTGTAGGAAGGTTCAGTGCAGGGTCCTTAAGTAGTTTTGTATGCATCTGATGCGTATATTTTGAGGTATAGAGCGCTTCGGGAAGGCTGTTTTTTGCCGTTCTGGAGTATTCTGAAATAGTGTTTCTAACATGCGTAACATTTTGGGAGCACACAACAGCTCTCGTCTGAAGTGTGTGTTCCTTTCGTAGACCAGCGCATTGGACGTGTGTTTTAAATTTTCGTGGGAAAACCTGTATTTCCAACCCACTGCAGCGCAGTTCAAGCACTAGGTATGCGGGAGCCTTAAGGGCACCGGAAGGCGAAAAATTCATTATTTTATATTTGTATAAATCACTGTCCATATTTTAAACATTACGCGTGTTTCCATTTGGCTCAAATAAAAAAAAACACATATGCATATTCTGGTCAAAATTTTTATTGATGATATGTCGAAAATTAAATTGTACTTTTTCTAAAATACGCAAATGAAATAAACAAAAATAGTTACAAAAATATTAAACAAAGGAAATTGGAATTCATGTTCTCCTTTTATGAATAGTATGTACTAGTGATTTCGCATAACTGTGGGGACATCCACAAATCAAACATTTTTGTAGTTAATTTGATGAAAGAAAAGCGCGAGTGAAAAGATATATCGCCGCGAACGAAACTGTATCGCTAAAAATTATTAATGTTTGTTAAAGTCGGTTGGGGATGCATTCTTAACTTTCGTCACGTGGACTACTGCAGGGCAGGGGCTTAACAGGACAGTATTTCGCTGTCGCAATATTGTGGGTTTTCTGCAATTGTGTATGTTCAAGGCAACTATGTTGTTTGTTGCACAGCACTATTACTCTGATACCAAACAAATTTGAAAGAGTTATTTTGAGACTCAAGAGATCCAGGAGTTGTGCAATTAACTGTACAATATTTCTTCGTAGAAATATTCGTAATATTTTTTTAACGTTCAAATAATTAGCTTACGGCATGAAGTTTTTACTCGACAATAACTGTGTAGTTGAATAAAACATATACACTTCGTGAATATTTCAGTGACTTACTTTGTGAAATAGTAACTAAATGTTGCACATGATTTATTACAGTAATTTCATCTGTATGTGTGTAAACCATTTCAATTAGGCAAAGATAAAATGTCAGTGATTTGGCCATCTATATTTTATTATTTATAAGCTGCGAAGTTGGCCACACTGTAAACAATTTTTGTAAGTGGGGCTGATAAATTCTTGGATAATTACCTAATTTTGTTGATTCACAAAGTTATATTTTGTAAATATACAGTGTTTGTTCATTTGCAAGAATAACATTTGTGTGAATTAAGAAATAGGTTTGTGTTGTTACAAATATATTTTAAACAGCCGTGTGTCACTCATCACTTCTGGGAATTCCACACATTCCAAGAATAGCCTGCCTGGATTTTAAACAATACAACATTTTGACAAATGTTAATGCAGCATATTAAAGCGGGCTAATTCTTTTATGATTAACATAAAACCGTTTATAGACTTCAATTTCATAGTAGATTAAAGTATTTTAAAATTCATTGTTAAAAGAGTATGAACAGTAGATTCGGGGCTTAAATTTTAGATAATGGATTACAGTAAAAACAAAATAATTGCACAGAAAAAAAGCATAAAACTTATTGTAATATATTGAAATGAAAAATCGTGAGAATGAATTTATTGTGTGATATATATATATATAGATAGATATATATATATTCGTACAACATTTTTATTTGATACAGTTCGATAAAATTAAGATATCTCATGCCAGTTCAGGTTTTGAAAAATAAAATTAATTATCGAGGAGAGTAGGCCAAATGTTTATATGTGTGTACATAAATACATATTTATATATATTTATATACACATTTGGCCTACTCTCCTCGATAATTCATTTTATTTTTCAAAACCTGAACTGGCAGGAGATATCTTAATTTTATCGAACTGTATCACAATTAAAATGTTGCATGAAAACAAAATTTTCGTAAACTTGCAAAATGATTTAGTAAACTTGCTATATTTGTGCACAAGAGCAATATCTGTACTGGTGTACTAAAAATCCTTTCATAAATACTGCTATTCAGAAAACTACTGCTAACGGTTGATGAGTCATCACTTCCGAGAATCCACTTATGGCGAGTGCTACTTCTTTTCTTGGACGACAGGGCAAAGTACCTTTTGACATGGCCGTGGTGGTGTAGTGGTTTGACTATTCGCCTCGCACCCAGGCGAACTGGGTTCAATTCCCGCCGCTGGTCGGCGAGTTTTCTCGTGGATCTTCCGTTTCTCCCCGCCCCCTCATTTCGGCGCTGCTGTATACTCACCTCGCTTCACCCTCGTCGGCTCTCAGACTTCGATATTAAGAGTCGCCCAAATCTCTTCACTAACTCACTCCATTTAGATTGGTTTGAAAGAATGTGTTCTCTTAAGTTACGGGTTTGCAACTTTAATTTTGTAACAGTACAGGCCAGGTTTTGTAAATTTATGTGAATTTATCTGCGATAGTATGTAAATGCATGTATGTTTCTTTGAAATATTTTTAAAATGTTCAGGATTATTTCATAATACATATTTTGTATGCGATAATGTTTCTCTAGACAGCTAAATACAAAAAGTGGGTTGCAAAACACGAATACATTCACATAGTATCCCATGGCTTCCTTTGAATAAAATATAAGTGACAAAAATAAGCAACAAATACAGGAATAAGGCAAATAAAAACTGTCAGAAAAATCCAACACCTGTCGGCAGCATTCATTTTCTCCTTTGTACAAAGTCGCCTTATTTTTTTTACTTTGGACCAACATACTCCTTGCAATTAAGAGCCAAACTAATTACAGTTCCGCTGCGAGCTCGGTAAAAACTTGCTGTTTTCTTTTAAAGGCAAAATACAACATATTACAACGAGATTAAATTATTGAAACGACGTATTACGTATTAAAATATAACACGAGGCATGGATGCATTTGTGGCGTAGTGATTAGTGTACTAGATTCGTACATAAATGGTCCGGGATCGATTCTCTTCACCCCAATGGGAATTTTCGGAGTCGTAGTTGGGTTGGGAAATGCCTAACTGGGCTGCATTGAATGTGTTTTGGCAGTCAGGGCTTACCTGTAATTTTTATATCACAAAAACTACCGGGGATCATCCAGGAGACATATTGCTTAGTAGAATTCCAAATAGTCTCTTGTGATTTTGCAGGAACAAAATTATGAGAATTACTACATATAGTGTTGTAATTATACAGGATATCCGTCGGTAGGTTACAGTACTTGTTTGTACAAATACTTCATATATACCGCACACTTTTCAAGTAATTTCTTGCAAAGTTTACAAAGATTTTTTTTTTGGCAGTGTTACCTAGAAATTTTTTGGCAACTAGTTTACAAACATTTTTTTTTTAAGTACAAAATTTTTTTTTACTGTGCAGTTGCAAAACGGCTAATAAAAAAATTCGTAAAGTGTATTCACAGTTTCTTCACACTTTTTGAATGAAACTTTCGAGAAATCGCCTCTGCTTGTTGATGTGTGTTTGTGGTTTCCTAAACATGCCAGATATCTCAAGTGGTTAACATCTCTGTAAACATAAAATTATCTAATTTTTATTAAATTAAACTTGTATTTATAATCATTTATAAATGATAATATTTCATTTGTAATTCATATTAGTAATAACATAAAAAATAGACGTGTTGATAACACCTAGTAATAAATAGTTCTCATGAAGAATGCTATTAAACTGAGTGCCAACTGTTATTGTGTGATCAGGCCTTAACTGAACGGCTTGTCTGATCACACCTTCAAACATTAAACCTGGAAACGAGCGGGATTGCAACGCCACCATTTGGTCGTCGATCCTTGCGAAAGAAGACAGTTGCAGAAATCCCCTCCACCGGTCAGTGAGCGGGGCCGTAGAACAACGCGCTTGATATAGGCCGGCGTAACACCCGAAACAGCGTCTTTCGTCTTTTGTCCTTTGAGCGACCCGACCAGCGAAGCAGACAAGGAAGATGGGTGTGTCCGGCCGGCGTTAACCGTCTCGTATAATCAGCCTCCGGCTACAACAAGGTGATGACTTTCCAGTTGGGTTTAAATAAAATGGCGTGAATTAAAAGTAATAATGAATCATCTTAAATTCAATGTAAAGCTCCCCCGATCATGAGTCATTTAAATAGCAACTCTATAATCTAAATGTTTATAAACCTCATCAGATACGGTTGTGCTCTACCGAATCATGAGCCATTATTGAGCTACGTCCCTAAATACTTTCAAGTACGAATTAGCTGAAAAGCTAGTTCGTAACAGCACGAATGTGGTGCGTTGTCCCTCTGGCGACAAGAACTTCCTAGAACTTAGTTAAACTTTGTTTGCGTGAGGCGGAGGAATAGCCTGCAAGTAGAACTTTAGCAGGGCTTCAGAAAAGTTGGAAGCAACAATGAATGGACTATATAAAATTTTGAAGGAAATAACTGTCGCGAGAATATTTTATTAGCAAAAAATGGCATTTAGAACATTGCCTCAATTTTTAAGTGCATTAAAATAACTTTTTTGAGCTCTCTGTTATCACTTGGTAGTGTCGCCTTAAACATGATTTACATTTAAAGATTATGTATTATGAATTACGCAGTAACTGATACCTGCCCAATGTAATGGTTTATAAGTAGGTATTGAATCTGCTCTCGGCGCGAGGCGCTAGCGATTGATGCTGGCCCTCCGTGCTAGGGCGTAGGAATACGTCGACACTATTGTCTCTAGGTCCAAGTTGTTTACGTGTTTGTATTAGTTTATACTAATGCATTTTGTACACAGCTAAAACTTCCATCTAAGATTATTTCTAATGTCAAGTATCACACACGCAGCGCCAGTCAGTTAGTATTTCAAAATAACCTGTTTCTACATTCGAGGCATACAAGCGCCATAAGCAAGTGCATGTTCAGTTTGCTGCGTCTATTTCTTATTGTGTATGCAGCACGGCTTTCCTGGGATGTAAAACTGCGATTTTTTAACTGGCACTTATTGAAGATAGCAAAAAGAAACGTAATATTTATTATGCTACAAATTATCATGTTCACATGGGCATTGGTGCTCAAACAGGAAAAAGGAATGGTTTGTAAAAGGGAGGGGGAAAGAGAGAGAGAGAGAGAGAGCGAAAGAGAGAGAGAGAGGGAGAGAGAGAGAGAAGGGAAGTACATGTTGACAACCAAGCCAGAAAAAACTGCAAACCACAGTTTCAAAAGGCTTCTGGAACTTGGCGCTGAAAGGGAAAAATTATTAGATGATTTCCACTGTGTAGAAATTTTAAAACACAACACATAATAAACCATAAGCCATTATTTAGGTTTTTTTTTTGCTTTATTCGGACAATGTCATGAATAACATAAACTTGGCCTTTACTGCAGAAAAGATTACATTAAATTTTTAAATCTAATGCTTATGAGGATATTTTACAGAACGTACTCCATAAAAATCTTTGCATTAAGGTGCCCGCCTACCTGGAGATATTTTTTTTTTTTGTTTTTGAGACAGAGAATTACGGAGGCGATACGGGCGACACTATCACGCACATCATATGCGTCAAAGCCTCTACGCGTACAGCCCTGAACTTCCGTGCAGTGCGCTCGCCGCGCTGCGTGTACCTATTGGACCTTAAGTGGTGACCCTATGTCATTTGTTGGTGGAGAAACTGTAGCAAGGTTCAATGAAGGTTCCTCGAGTAATTATGCATATAGATCGTATATTTTGAGATACGTTTTTAAAAAGATGTTTTTATGCTATATTGGAGTGCTTTGATGTGGCGTTTCTAATGTTCGTGATGTCTTGAAAGCTCTCAACTAGCTCCGTCTGAAGCGTGTGTTATTTTCGGAGAGCAGCACACAGGACGTAGGGTAAGGTCGCCTTATTCCGTGATAAATAATTTTGGAATTAATTCAGTGCAATTTCTGTAAGACTATGTGCATGTTACATTTTTTTTATACTAAGCCGATTTTATGGCTAGTGAGTTAAAGATACAATGGAATAAATATTTTTTTATTAATAGTAACATAGGGTTCTAAATTTATGACAAGGGACTTCATTCCGGGATAGTGGTATCCTTATTCCACAATACTGTACCGTAATTCCGTGATACTCTAACAAATAAAAAACAACAAGTACATTAACACCACTTTGATGATTTTCTCATTGGTTGTATATTTATAATACACAAAGGAAAACTTTACACAAATTGCATGATGCTTATTCACTTATTATAGTCAAAAGTAGACTTTCTTCTAGTTGATATCCTAGGCGTATTCGTCTTCACACTGAGAACACATGTAGACATCGTCATCATATGTATTATCAATATCCTCACAATCGTAGTGATACCATTGAAGACAAAAAAAGCACTGAATCCATTTATCACCTGTGTTATTTTTTGCATCGTTCGCATAATTATGTCCACAAACAGAACACAATTAATCATCGTCGCAGTCTCCACTTGACATTCGTCTGGCACTGCACCTAGGCGTATGTCTAAGCCTAGGCCTACATGATGAACCAAGGTCAGTGTTATTTGTTGTGGGAATGGCTTGAACTTTAACACGCTGCTGTTTCTTGCCTATTTTTCTCCTCTCTTGAACTTTCCCACAGTATGGACTGGTGCCATGGCTACAGGATGCAGCAGCATTGGAGTTTAATGTTGGTGGAACTGTATGCACCTCAGCAGATTGTGATTTCCTGCGAGTGGTGCGCACATTGGGTGACTCACAAGTAGGAATGGCTAAGAGAGGCTCATCCGAAATGTGTTGGCCTACACCTTCANGGGTGACTCACAAGTAGGAATGGCTAAGAGAGGCTCATCCGAAATGTGTTGGCCTACACCTTCACCGTTACTTCTGTCGGAAACAAGAGCGGGAGCTGTTGCCTCAGGAGCGATGGCATTGCTGTTGAATGGGAATATCCCTGTTTCCCGAAAACCAACTTTAATTATTTGTGGCGTAAAACTCTTTTCGTTTGAAGGATTGAATGATAAATAAAAGTCATACCTACTGGGCGACTTGCCTGGATTTCATCACGTACATTTCTCAAGTTCATTTCTCCAAGCTGATTTTAAGGACGCAAAGACACTTACGTCCAGTGGTTGCAGTAGATGTGTCGTATGAGAGGGACATGTGATTATGATTATTTGATTATCTTNAAGACACTTACGTCCAGTGGTTGCAGTAGATGTGTCGTATGAGAGGGACATGTGATTATGATTATTTGATTATCTTTAGCCATCTGTAGAGCCTCTGATGATATGTGTGATGCATGAGAGTCCATGAGCAAACGGATGGGTCTAAGTGGAGGTAGAGAGAGATAGAAGATATTCAACCATTCTAGGAAAATTTCGCTGGTGATCCAGCCTTTGGGAGAAACTGCAACTGTGTCATCAACATTAGCACCATCTTTCAACGCGGGAATATTCTGAACAACACCTTTGAGTATTACCAGAATCGGACCACTCTTACCTGGTGCATTGGGACTACACAACATGGTGTTTCTAGTGCCTCGCTCAGCATAGACACGTCTATAAATACATTTCTTTCCGACACTTGTCAGTACATTTGAGTCAGAAGTTATAAATTTTAGTCTGGTTTCATCACAGTTCCAAATCCCGTGAGGAGAATCTGAAAGTTCGTGTTCATGCAGCTCTTTTTCTAGGCAATCGTAAAACTCCTCTTTAAAAACAGGATTGGCACACGATGCACGGTTCCTTGACAAATATCCAGGTCGCCTGAGAGTTAAGTTGAATCTTTCACGAAACCCTCTGTACTTTTTCCCCCGCTGCTTCTTTCTCTACATTAAACCTATCAACTGACCCATGTTTTTTTTGCTAGGTCGAATGATGCCAATTTCGTAATTTGAAAAATTCGTATGACATACTTCGCCAGTTTTAATTCTATGTCAGATTCAAGTTTAAAGGGTGAACCAACCTTCGCAGTTTCAAGATGAAAATTACTCCCCCCATCAAAATGTTGACTTGCCCTCGTGGCGTTTTCTTTTTATGTCGACCATGGCACTTTAAAGTGTTTGCACGCTCTGTAGACATTTCAGGGCTGTAGTCTAACAATAGTATTGTAACATAGCTACAACATAACTATTTTAATAATCTTAAAAAGAGCAATGAAGAAACACAAATAATGTATACTTTATTTGGTATAATGCAGTTATTATTTTTTATTTGTGGTTTATTTGTCGAAAGCTCTCTGTAGGCCCTACAGACAACTATAGCGAGCATACTGTAGTTCAGCGATGATTACTAAAATATTTTGTGTGATTACAAACATGTTATCATGTTTCAGGTATCACTAGGGACATCACAGGCACNAATGATTACTAAAATATTTTGTGTGATTACAAACATGTTATCATGTTTCAGGTATCACTAGAGACATCACAGGCACTCGGTTGGATCACTCGGTATCGTGTCATGACCCGTTCCCAAGTGAACGATGCGGACACACATCGAGACGCACGACGTGCGTGTTCCGCGGGCCGCATTGGTGCAGCGACTGTGGGCCGATGACGTGATGACAGGGGCTGTGCCAGACCACACAGGAGTGGTCCTAGTCACATTTTTAAGATAACTAGTGTGCTAAAAAAGGCTTGTTTGTATATATTTTTTTAAGTCTTTATTTATTTCACGAAGCGTCACACAAAATATTGCTTTCTATGTAAGTTTCTAGAAATATCTATAAGGAAAAAGTATAATAAACGTTTTCAGATTTTAAAACTGTGACGACACGCAATACTTGAAACAGCATTGTATTTCTAAGCAATGTGTATGATTATTTTGACAAATTCGTGGATTGCACCACAAAGGTTGTACTACAGCGAATTTAAAAAGTGGCTCATTAGAAATTAGAGTTGTTGTCAACTTGCAAAAACGAAGGGATCTTTCAGAAAGTACTTNAATTTAAAAAGTGGCTCATTAGAAATTAGAGTTGTTGTCAACTTGCAAAAACGAAGGGATCTTTCAGAAAGTACTTTAACGAAATGCACAGCTTATAAAAAAACTTTATTTTAAAAACGTTTACAAATATAAGAAATTAAAATTTGATTTCATTCCACCAAACGAAGCGTTCAAAAATCACACACTCACAACAGCATATTTCGTATGAGAACATGCACCAACTACATTAGAAATATGTTCACGTAAAGCATTTACATTAACTTTTTCCAAAATTGTGTTGTGCTATATTAAATGGAGGGTCTAGGTTTTCGGGGAATAATGTAATCTGGTTTTCATTATGCCCAGCACAGCTTTAACTGCAAAAAGACAAGCCTTTTCTTTTTTTGCAATTAATTTATTCAATGCGATATTTGTGACCTGTGCCAGTCACATTTTTGATACTGTTTTGGTTACAATTTTTATGTAAAGTAAACACTCATGCGGTAGTCTACTTTACAGAATCGCATTTATGCTCCTTCGCAGAGAGAACAACGGGCTGATTATATTAATGTATTTATTTAAACAATATTGTTAAAAAAATGAATGCATTTTGCAGTGACGCCAGTTCATAATCTTGTTCATTGTAAGTCCTATAAATGTATCCAGTGGACACCAATAAACGATACAATTAGGCTTATCCTGAAATTATAAGTTATAACATATGACCAATATACAGAGTTTACTGACAAAGATTTTTGTAACTTTGACATAAAATGTTACCGTTTCAGTACAGGCACAGTTACTCATACTCAACACTGACTGATAAAAAATATTTTCAGATTACTGCAGCGTATGCAATATAGAGAGGTAATTTGTGAATAGCATTTTGCTAGCAGTAACTAGTTCACTTCTTCTAACACTTTTCACCTTTCGTGTAGTCATTAAAATTAGGGAATTATATTTTAAGAGTTCCACCATGTTACAACTCAACGCTGTCCCCAAGCGAAGGAGGTCAGGAATGTGCGGATTTGTATACCCTTCCACATTTTTTCTCTACCCAGGGGGTGTAGGTTTGCTTCTGCCTCTTTTCTTTGTCTTGAACCGCCAAAATGAAGTGCCGTGTAAATGCATGTAAGAGGATTGTGGCAGTGTGAGAGGGTTGAAGGAAGAGGATGGCCGTGTTCTGCAGGGAGTGGGGTTTTTCCTATTTCAAAGAAACTTTGTTAACACAATACAAAAATTTTCTGTTGTAAGTGAATTTTTGCTGAAATTACGATTGCTACCTCTGAAAAATAAAGTGGTAATGACAACATAATTTTTTGAAGACGCGGGGTGGGAGGAGGGAGTTAAAAATGCTATATCGTGTCTCACATACTATGATAAGGGTAGGGATATTACAGTGTACTTCTGTAAACCCCCTGCCCCCTTTTCTTTTTTTCCCATCTCTTATCAATTCTGCGACCCCTCATATAAAAATGTTGTGCAAAGTAGGTCCTCCCTTTGTCTGTTTTCGACTTCACTGCCACGCTACATTTACCACTTAACCCACATCACCACGGAAAGTCTTGAACTATTACCGTAATATCCATTTTTCTTAATTGCTTTTGTTATAGCCTCGCACGTACACGCAACTGAAGTTATTGCTATTAATCGATTGATATAACATATTTTACTTATTTCGTGGTTATTTGTTTGCAAAGAGTGAGCAGCAAATGTCGAGAAGTGCTCTAGCTGTATGTAAACAATTGAGTCTGTGCAGGTCACGTGGTGATATCACTCCGCTCGCTCCCTTTGCTGAAGGGGATATTCAAGGGTGCATTCGTTCCCTTGGTTCGAATTGGAACAGTGATAGAGTGACGTCAGAATTTTGACGCTCTTTTGGAGGAGAAATGAGCACTTGCCAGATGAAATCGAACACAACGCAAATCTGATCTGACAGTTTTGGGTCTTCCTGGTTTCAAAAATTTCTAAATTAATATTGCCGTTTACAGAGCCAGAACATTTTTTTTTAATTATCATAGTATTTTATAAAATCATTTAAGTGTAATTTACTATCGTGGTTTAAGAAAATGGTTAAGTTAGCACTGGATAAGAAATAATTTAAAAATGTATATTTCTATTAAGCATTAATAATTTTTTGAAATAAATACACGCAGATGTACCTATTAATTTTTTTAACATGTGAACATGTTCGCATAATCTATTTCCCCAGTTTACGACCATCCATATTTCGTAATAATTTCTCAAAATGAATACAAGCACCATGCACGTACGTACGTATAGTAGTGAGCTGACGAGAAGGCATGGCTGCGTGGCAGGGTGGTGGTCGGGGCCGCAAACCCTGCCCCTCGCCCCCCCCCCTTCTCGTCGTTTATAGCCGCTGTCACAGTAACTGGAGGTGATCAGACACGTAATAAATACATGCGACGAAGAAGCTACTGAAGGTCAAATAAAGCTTTTATTGTCTCAACCCAATCTACGTGCATCTGAATAGACTGGAATTTCTATGAGAAGTGTTTCCAAAATTCGCAGGGAAGGTGCCGATGCTTGTGACAGTTCGCTGTCAGCACCAGGCCAACGCCGAAAGCATCCACATGAAAGACGTGTGCAATGAATGTGACTCGTTTGATAGGAGAGTAATCAGAGACGTCATTCATGATTTTTACTTAGTACAGAAACAAGTACCAACATGTCCTAAGCTTCTCGTTGCTTTGAGAGAAAAAATTGATTTTCCATGGGATGTTCACACGCTCAGGTGGATACTGAAAGAAATGGGGTTTTAATGGAAACTGTGTTAACAGTTCTCGGAAAATATTAGTGGAAAGAACGCACATTGTTGTCCACTGGCGTTGTAAATAATTAAAATAAATTCTCCACTATATAATGGAGGGGCACCCCATAATTTACATTGATGAAACCTGGGTTGATAGCAACATCACGTTTAACAAATGTTGGCAAAGTGATATTGAACGTAGTGTTTAACCAACAGCAGTTCTTCGAACCGTTTAATTGTTGTTCATGCACGTGTTAAAATTTAATTAATTGAAAATGCACTGCTAATTTTTCACAGCAGGCAGAGCTACGAGGGACTACCACGGGCAGATGAATTCTGCGAACTTCGAAAAGTGGATGCATAATCAGTTATTGCCAAACCTACTGGAAAAGTCTGTTGTTATTATGGACAATGCACCTTACCACTTAGTGCATGAAAATAAAACCCCATCAAAGAATGCAGTGAAAAAGGAAATGGAGTCATGGTTGACCAAAAACAACATTCCCTTTTCTCGTGGAATGCGAAAAACCGAGCTTTTCGACTTCATTGCGCAGAATAGGAAGCCTGAAAAAGTATTTCGCATTGACCAACTTTTAAAACTGCTCGGACACGATGTTCTTAGACCTCCTATTTATATGCGCGAACTTAATCCCATTGAACTAGCGTGGTCTAAAACAAAGAGACTAGTGCGGGAAAAGAACATGACTGCTAGCTTGTCGTTAACAAAGCTAATGGAAATCACGACGGAAGCAATATCTTCCGTCGCTGATGAAGACTGGCAAGGATACTGTTCGCATGTCCAAAATATAGAAGCAGACTTCTGGCAGGACGACTGTCGAGGGGAAGACGCTATATACAGTTTTGTGATATGCCTAGGCCGTGACTCCAATTGCTCGAGTGATTCATCTGACGACGAATTTTCCTGTTCTGAATCGGAACTGGTGCTGCCACTTCCCGAAAGTGAATAAATTATCACCGAACAACAACGTCCACTGTTTGAGGTAAGCGGCAAGAGTATCACATTTCAGAGTATTTTTAAGTTATGCTTTCCCGATCTCAACTGTTTTCGCCCTAAATGTGTGCCATCAAAGTTTTTTGCAGGTCACTAAGGTTGTTTCGCAGGTATTCAAGTAAAACAATTTAAGTTAAAACAGTTTGAAAATGTTGTTTTTTGGCCACGCTGAAAGTTTTCAAATTAGTGTTGGTAGTGTGAATGATGTTTTGATAATTGTAACTATTGTGACCTGTGATTAATTTTCGTACTGGAACAGATTGCGAATACGCACAATAAATAGCTTGCTTTAAAAATTTGTACTTTACACAAAATGCAAATCATTTCGCGCACCAGGCAGACGGGCGTCTAAAATGGTGAATTTAAAGGTTACTGTTAAAAAATTTAATAGAGGCGTATACCTAGGGCCGGATTTACCTCTAGGCCCCGGCCTAAAAGCGCACTATGCCAGGGGGCGCACAATAAAAAAAAATTGTTTAATTTTCATATGTTAATAACGTATAATGCATACACGTATTTATGTGTTGATAGCTATCGAAGAGATTAAACTTATTTCCAATACCTTGTTGGGCAATTTCATTTACTTAATACACCCAAAATACAAAAATTTTATTCTCAAATTATTTTTATAAGTGATGTTATTAAGCGATTAAATTAAATTTGTCATCGTAAAGATAACTTTTTGAAGAAAAATTGCCGGACCGACCACCCCCCTCCCCCACCTGTGGTATGAAGAAGGGGCGACAAGAAATCTTGGGCCTAGGAGCGTCCAAACTTTTAACCCGGCCCTGCGTATACCATAACATTATAGAGTATGTTTGCATGCGTGTCGTATGGAAGGAAAATCTGCCTGCGAACTGATAGTTTTATTATTGGTAGTACGGACTAGAGACGAAGGTGACGATATTTCAGCCCACCGGGCCCACCCAACCGCCCGAATTCCAGAACCTCGCTTTCTCGTGAACACTGGACTATACGTAGCCTACGTAGGCTTTCCTAGGTTTGAATTCGATACCAGTAGGATTTTCTGTTTCCTGGAAATTTCTTCTGCAAATGCAACATTATTTGACTAAAGAATAAAATAATCAATCCAACGTTCGTAATTGAATAAATGAGTAATTTATTTGCAGGCAGTCACCGCAGCATTATTAATCGCGAATTCCTACTCGTGAGCCATCTACATTCTATTTAACGAAGCTGTGCGCGTTTACCGACAATGCTGCCATCTAGCGGCTGCTGAAGGAAGGTTATGGAGAATCCCCCAGGAGGGGAAGGCAGTCGGTCCGGAGGGAGTGGGAGGTGGAATGTGGAGGGGATAGGATGAGGAGGAGGAGAAGAAGAAGGAAGATGAGAAAGAGGAGGCGTGGCCTGAAGGAAGCGGACACGCCCAGTCGGCACGCTTGGCTTCACTGGTTGGGAAATCACGATACAGGAGGCGGCGGGACGCTGAGAGAGCGGGAATGGCTTTTCATTCTCTTTGGATCCGTGTCTGGAGCACGTGCTGTCTGACAGTTGTGTACATTACGCAAATGTAGATATTTTTGGTCTGTACTGCACACTGCGAAGTTCAATGACCAATGATCTTTCATGTGGGTAAATGATTCGCAAACCGTCTCACTTGAACAGATTATAATTTTATAATTTTTTTTTACTTATATTACAATTAAACGAAATTAATAACATGACAAAGCACAAAAAATTGACCAAGTAATTAGATTTAATTAAATAATATTACTTGGGAATTTTTAATGCGATTCGTTCGTATTTCAATTTTAACTCTTGAGATAAAATTTAAAAACAAAATAGACAGAACAAGTTTCAGATTTCAAAGAAATTAAAACACGCAACTCCTGTGACTTTAGAAAACACTTCAGTCGAAATCAAACTTTGTGGCGAAATAACTTTGTGACATATCCGCGAATTAGTAAAAATGCTCACGTTTACACTTAAAAATATTATAAGGGATATTTTGAGATGATTAGATATTTTAATTGCGTTGTCATCGATATCGTGCCATGAAATAATAAAACATTCTCAAAATCTATTTTTCAAAAGGCTTTTGAACAGTTTCAACACTTGAAACATATTATCCCGTGTAAACTAGTTAGTGTATCATGGCCTTTTCCCGGGCAGTGCTAATGGTTGCTGCTAAGACATAACTATAATTGTGTTGCAAGCCGCCAGGGCGTATACGAGTTCGTAAGCGATGGTGGTCTTATTAAAAATAAAATAACTAAAACGGTTTATTAATTCGTTTAAACACAGTGTTTGACCTACTTAAAACATACTTAGGCCTATCTACATACACTATAGAGCCAAAAAAAATATTTAAAAAAAACCTGTATAGGCGTGCGTATGCAAATAACAGAGGTATGGAACCAATCAGAGTAACGCGATGCGGTCGGCAGCTAGATCAGTTACTGCTGCTACAATGGCAGGTTATCAATATTTAAGTGTGTTGGAACGTGGTGTTATAGTCGCCGCACGAGAGATGGGACATAGCACCTCCGAGGTAGCGATAAAATTTGGATTTTCGCGTACGATCATTTCACGAGTGTACTGTGAATATCGGAAATCCGGTAAAACATCACATCTTCGACATCGCTGCGGCCGGAAAAANATTCGTTTAAACACAGTGTTTGACCTACTTAAAACATACTTAGGCCTATCTACATACACTATAGAGCCAAAAAAAAAAAAAAAAAAAACCTGCATAGGCGTGCCTATGCAAATAACAGAGGTATGGAACCAATCAGAGTAACGCGATGCGGTCGGTAGCACCTATATATGACAAGCGTCTGGCAAAGTTGCTAGATCGGTTACTGCTGCTACAATGCCAGGTTATCAAGATTTAAGTGAATTTGAACAGTGGTGTTATAGTCGGCGCACGAGAGATGGGACATAACATCTCCGAGGTAGCGAAAAAACTTGGATTTTCGCGTACGATCATTTCACGAGTGTACCGTGAATATCGGGAATCCGGTGAAACATCAAATCTGCGACA
This sequence comes from Clitarchus hookeri, assembly GCA_002778355.1. Taxonomy (NCBI): domain Eukaryota; kingdom Metazoa; phylum Arthropoda; class Insecta; order Phasmatodea; family Phasmatidae; genus Clitarchus; species Clitarchus hookeri. Next base: position 3,013 of record NQII01001206.1, on the reverse strand, counting down.
TCGCTGTGGCAGGAAAAAGATCGTGAACGAACGGGACAAACGACGACTGACGAGAATCATTAAACGTGACAGACGTGCAACCCTTTCTCATATTGGCGCAGATTCCAATGCCTCCTGCATACCTTCAGGCATTAGTCGAGTCCATGCCACGTCGTCTTGCGGCACTTCTGCGTGCTCGCGGGGGCCCTACACGATATTAGGCTGGTGTACCAGTTTTTTTGGCTCTTCAGTGTACATCACCTGCAGCAGTACTGCTTGTTTGCCAAATTGTATTGGAATCGGTCAATTGTTTCCCGATAAATGACATAAAAAGTTTATTAAATCAATAAGCTGTATGTTAAGGCCTGCCAATTTACACTGTGGCGATCTCGGTTCACCTGATGCACCACGAGGATGTAAACTTAATTTCCCGTAGGGGCCACGGTGGCCAAGCGGTTAGCCTGCTCGCCTCCCACCAAGGCGAACCGGGCTCAATCCCAGGCCGGGTCACTCCCGAATCTTCGCAAGTTGGAATCGTGCTGGACGATGCCGTTGGTCGGCGTGTTTTCTCGGTTATCTCCAGTGTCCCCTGCCCTTGCATTCCGGCGCTGCTCCATTCCAACGCTGGGTAGTATCTTAACGAAATTTACTAGTTACTCAGTAACGAGTTATTTTTAAGTAACTTCTTGGAGTAACTAGTTACATTTTTTTGGCAAGATAACTTGTAATTTAACTTAGTTACTAATTAACTCTAATGGACAGAAAAAGTTAAAGTTACTTTTACTTTACTTTTAGTTTCATAATATTGTAGGGGAGGGGTTGCTTGCTTGACGTCTGTCCACATTCCTAGTATAAGTACTGTTGCCTACGCTACCATCTGCCCTGTCCACTTCATGTTTATTTTTTCTTACCTGAGAACCATGTCTAATAACTAGTGCTTTCGAAATCTAAAATGGACACGAAGAGTGAAGAAAATTGTTTGCCATTTCCTAAACTTATATTGTGTAAAAACTACTTAACCCTACTTTACTATCGTTATGTTTGATATCTGCAAATTAATCTAACGCTTTGCTGTTATTTATTTTACAAATAGCCTACCAGAAATCAATGTGATAAGCATTTTACATAAAAACTACTGCCAACACAGCACTTCACTAAGTGGTATTTAATTCATATTGAAAACGAAATTAGTACAGTGTTGTACATATACATATACGTGTGTGTAAGTTTCATTAAAATAAAAAACATGGCACTTTTAATGTTAACAACAGTATGAAACGCTTGTTATGTATAGTTTTGTGTTTTGGCGTTTAGAAAAAATTACGAAAACAAGAATGTAATAATTAATTAATAAAATGTAATTTCAGTTTTTGAGTACAATTTTTCTTGTGACTAATTGAACTGTTGTATAGGAATCTTTTAAAAAGCCTGTGTAAATGACGCTATCTCAATTTTGTCTGGTTAAAAATATCTCCAATTTTTTGTTCAGTGTAAATACTTCAAAAGTGATATATCCACTGAAATGAAACTCATCTTATTTTAAGTTTCCATTCTGTAAAGTGTATTACTAAAACTGAGTGTTAAATTTTCTGTATTATAACCCTTAATACATTCATTACTTTTCTTATTCTACTGACACTATTGCTCTTCAGTTGTTTGTCCAATACAATACGTTAACATTTAGTATATATGGATCTGCAGACGTTTTGCGCAGTGGGGTGGTAGATTTATGATAAAAGAAAATAAGTTATGATAAAATGTTACACAAAATATTAAACTACTCTAAAGTAATTCCTCTAGTGGAAAAAAAAAATGTCCCTTACTACGTCACCGACAGTACACATTGTTAGAGAGGAATCTTATTTAGGAAAATTATTGTACTTATTTATGTCCATTTAGTAGTTTTCTACTATGATTTTCATGATTCTTAATTATAACTTATACCTGTTAGTTTTATTCTAATAATGACGTTGTATACAGCCTACTAATAGATTCCCCATCAACATCAAAATCTGGCCAAGGAATTAAAAAAATACAATGATACACTGAAAGTTTATGTCTCGATGAATGATGTGAGAGCAAAAAATGACCGTCTTTTAGTTATTCACGGCGAACAAAATGCGAGGAATAATAATTATTACAGTGAAAAATTAAGCATTACGAAAATGTGAAGAAATAATTTAAATTATTTGGTTACAACCCCAAAGTGATTCCAAATCTGATAAGTGTATTAAAAGCAATTTCCTATTCATTTTGTACTTCTGAACGTTGTGGGAAGGGAACAATCAATTCGGCACTAAATAACTTAAATTTATCATAAATGCATTTACCTGGTTAGTTATTGTGGTCCTTTTACACAATTAGATGAATAATTAGAAAGGGGAGATAAACGAATAAATAAATTAAATGACACCTGCAAACAACATGGCATTGCGTATAGAGATAATAGAGATTTATAACCTAGGCATGAAACTGGTAAAATTTTATAAAAAGAAGCCAAAGAAATTATGTTAGAGAACGAGACTTCAATTGATGAAAAGATAGCTTCGGTGACTGTAGCTGGAACTATGTTCACAAAAAGAAAATTAGGATGAGGGATAAAAACATAATATAAAATAATTTGTATAAATTTTTTGTTATATGAAGATTAAAACCATAACATACAATATGCTATCCCTTTAACTGAAGGAATTAGATATTGATAAATACTTAACAAAATATCAGCTTCAGAAGAAAAATGTAAACTTACGGGAATTTAAATAATAGAAATTAACATTGTCGTTAACTACAATAAAAAAGATAATCATTGAAAAGAGAGGAAGTGGTGGAAATTTATCATTATTTATTCCAATGTTAAGTTCACTAGGTGCTTTAGCTGGCGGTGTAAGTGCTATATACAATTAGGTAGAACAAACTAGAAACAATAAATATTAATTAGGAGAATAACAAAGACATAACTTTGACGCTCCCCGCGTCCATGCATTTTTGGCCATCAGAACACACGCGCTAGCGAAGCCTGCCGGCGGTCTACACC
>NQII01001205.1:506889-542409 GCA_002778355.1 Clitarchus hookeri | reverse complement strand
TAACAAACAGACTAATGTCCAAAAAGAAAAGGAGAATAAGAACGAGTAGGTCTACATCTATGGAAAATGTTGGTGGTAAAGGTTTTGTAGTGATCTGCGAATGAAAAAATGTTTAATATTTAAATTTATTTCTGCAAATTCTGAGTTCATGTGAATGCATAAGTTATAACCAGAATACAGAAAAATTAAAATTGCATATTGTCACCGAAGGTATAGTCCATTCCCGGTTTCTTCGGACGTTTTGAAAGAAACCTATGAAAAAGCACCCCATGCATTACGTTTTTAGTTATTTCCTAAATATGTCACGTATCAAGCGTTTTATATCTCTGTTAACACAGGCATGTCTTATTTTTCGTTAAACTGAAGTTTTACCCATATTTTATCTATACGTTATATTGTTTATTTTACAATAATCACAAACAAAAACAGTGAGAAAAAATCTGTGTTGGTAGCACCTAGTAAGAAATAGTTCTCATGCAAAATATTATTACAACTGAGTGCTCACGAGTTCTGTGTTTAGTTAAGCTTAGTTTGCACGAGGCGGAGGAATATCCTAGAAGTAGAACTTTAGCAAGGCTTCAGAAAAGTGTGAAGTAACCATGAACAGATTATAGATGTAAGTTATCGTTGTTGTGTTAGAGTGGAGTGCCAGTGAGTGGAGTTTGCTGACCTTGGTTTCCGGCGAGGAGACGAGAGAACCGCAGCTGGAGCACGTCAAGTTGTGGCAGTCTACGCATTCTCGACTCATCCCGACGTTCACCTGGACAATAACACAACCAACAATACATCAGTTTCCCTCAACCGTGCCAGGCGTCACAACCCGCCCTTCAGAAAACTTAAACTATCAAAACCAACATACTTATAGGCAATTAATAAAATAAGGTACACACGATTCATTAAGCCGAAATCACGTAGCTCTGACAAGCACGACGCAACAGGTGTTTTACAAAAATTAAATACCAATAGCCAACCAAACACAAGACGCTTCTGTTCACAACACGAGAAAAACTGTCACACGACTAGCAATTGTNAAATACCAATAGCCAACCAAACACAAGACGCTTCTGTTCACAACACGAGAAAAACTGTCACACGACTAGCAATTGTAAATTATAAAATACTGGTATTTCTTTCTTGGCGTACAGCACTGCAAAATTAAATTTAAAACCATTTAAAACGGAATAGTTTGACGAAATTTTTCTACTGTAGGGAATTTACATCTTGAAAGGGATATATAATTTGCCTCATACTGGAATAACTCCAAAACAATAACATTTATATCTTGTCGTGCTTTAGTGTAATATATGCACTGTTCGTCAGTGTCATTTGTTCCAAATTTCCCTACTGCCCTCCGCCTTTGAAACTAATTTTTTCTACGAGCGTCTTTTAAATACTGCTGAAAAATCCTAATCTAAGCGTTATCTGTCATGCTTTTCAATACAGCAGTCACATTCAGAAACGTGTTTTCGTGTCGTTGCTGCCGTTTTCTTAGTTTCGTGCCTAGTTCGTTGGAGCTATGTGATTTCACCATTATAAGTTCGTGATTAGCGGATCAGAGGAATAAGGGATGATCAACTACGCTTGATGACGCTTACTTTATACTGCTGGGAGATTAAGAGTCATATACACTATCGATAATTTTTCTAATTAGGATTCTGAATTAAAATAATGTTTTTTACAACTTTATACAAACAACTAAAATCTGATCAATTATTTTGTATTGTGTTTTTCGCTTCAGCTGGACTGCGTACAACTATGCATATAACCATAAGTGCTGTTCCATTAGGCAGGTTTTTAATTTAATTGGTCTAAGTTAATCCCCCTTTTCATACTGGCAGGCTAGTTATAAAGAAATCGAAATAAAAACAAACCTTAAATTTATCAACTCTACACACGACCATGTCTCACTTGGAGCTCTGGCCCTGAATCTCAGTGTTCGAAAGGTAGATACAGCTTTAGTGACCTTAATATAATACAACTGGAAGAACACAAATTACTGCAAATTTCTCTATTTACAGAAATATATCAAATAACATATACCTGAATATGAATAACCTAGAAACAAAGCAGAACTTGTTTTAACAAAACAAAAACTATTTTAATAAGAAATTTAATGTAGAATAAAGTACAGCCAAAAAAACACAATAAAGCTTATGTTATCATAAATAAAATTACGGAATAGTCGCTTTAAAAACTAAAACGTTGCACCTCTGCCGTAATAAATATTAAAACTAGAAAGTAACTACTCACACTCACCTTCAGCAAAAATGGCAGTTAAAATTACGGAGAATATGAAGAAATAAAACAAAATGTAAGGAAAGAGACCTGTTCTACTGCAGTTCGGTGCAGAACCAAATATTTCCGATTTTTTCCCTTATAAATTAACTTACTTTGGATTGTTTTATTTGAATATTTGTTGTGGTTTTGTATTTTTGCTTTATCTTTGATAACTTGGCTACTTATATTCATATAATGTTTATTTCCATGTGTCTGAGAATATCAATATTTGTATAATTTCATTGTTGTTTGTAAGTGTTTATAGGTTGAAAATATTTCCTCCGTTGCTAATGAATTTTCTTTATTTCTTTATAAATGCCAGAGCGTTACATAAAGACGGGACATTTAAACTCAAACAGGTAATTTAACAATATACAGTTGAGACAAAATAAAAAAAACGACAATATGGTATTTATTTTGCGTGGAGATCTGAAGAGTGGTAAAGCAGCATGTTTGATATTCGCATTATATAGGCGGGGATATAACAGATTGTCGTTAAAAAAACAGTGACTTAAGGAGATAGGGTCCTGGGTTCTAGCCTTGGTTAATGCATGGATGTGTGTGGCATTTTTAGGAAAACGTTGGTGTGTAATTTAATATGTTAGAGAGTCAACTTCTCTCGAACAGCCAGCAGGCACAAAGCGGGGACGTTACTTGCGAGTTAACCATAAAAAAAAACCTGTTCACAAAGCATAGGCCATAAGAGTATAACGTTGCAATCGACCAGAAATCTTGCGCGAAATAGATTTTTTCCAAACACTGTTGAGAACGTTGAGCCAATGATCGCTAGGCAACAATTTTCAAGCCTAATCATCACTTTAATCTGTGGCAACAAGCTTTCAATTTACATTTTATATCATCACGATTGTTCATATGGGCTGTTCGCGGTTAATTTACCACTTAAAAGCCCTAACTTAGATATACAACTCTCCAATTTTGTATCCTTCCGCCGTACTAAATTTTACATTGACATGAGCCTAATGTCTTTGTTCATGCTCCGGTCAATCTAAAACGTGAAATTGTAAGGAACGTCGATTTGTATCTAATATATTCCAATTCATATTCACATAATTGTTTAAACGAAAAAGTCAACAACTTTATCTACCATAAAATTAAAATATTACACTTGCAATGCAACATCAAGACTTAGAACAAATTTACTTGATTATTTGCCAACTTAAGGGACCTGCCTGCCTGCATCGTTTTTCTCCTTTTACGGCCGAGAAGCGCGGGAGCTATACTAAGTGTTGCACTGACACGCGTTACAAGAGCGTTANAGTTTTTCTCCTTTTACGGCCGAGAAGCGCGGGAGCTATACTAAGTGTTGCACTGACACGCGTTACAAGAGCGTTATCGCCGCTACGTGAAGGTCTCTGAACTGGGGTGCAGTGTTCTCGTAGTGCTGCATGTGTCAGTGGGAATGTCAGCGGTGACCCTGTCATTTAGTTGGTGTAAAGTCTGTTGTAAATTCCAATATATACTCTGACTTGTGTCCATCTAGTATCGTTTAAGATACGGCAGTCGCAAAAAGCCGTTCTTAGCTATATTGGAGGGCTCCAAATAATAATTGGCAGCATGCGTTGTAACTTTAAAATACCGTTAAGTCCTGGTCAGGGGTATGATGTCTTTTCGTAGGTAAACACACTTAAGGCTCGTTTAATAGTTTAGTAAAAAAACCCAGGATTTCAAACGCTCTGCAGCGCAGTTCAAGTTCCAGGGAGGCGGAACCCGTAACAGGGGCCAGCGTGCCAGTAAATACCGCAGCTTATATAAGCTAAAGAGGAGCTAGTTTTTTTTCGAGAATGATTTCAAAAGTGCTAACTTTGCTGTGAACAGCCTATAATACTTTGACGTCTAACCTACTTGTCACTGAACTCGCGAATTGTCCAGGTCCCTCGTAATTACCCAAAAAACTACCAAACAAAAATAATCATAGTACCAACAGAANGAACTCGCGAATTGTCCAGGTCCCTCGTAATTACCCAAAAAACTACCAAACAAAAATAATCATAGTACCAACAGAATATGAAATGCGAACATGTTGAAGTGTATGGAAAAAAATAATATTTTCTCTATGGAATTCTTATAACGCACGTATATTTATTCAGGAAAATAGGAATTAATTCTACAAGCTATATTACTGAAACCCTTAAAGGTGAATTGGATGTAGAATGTTTGAAAAAAATCTGTAAAACAGTTACCTTTAACAACTTATTGCGCTTTCTAGAATTGACTTTCTGTTGTATAACTAAACTTACACAAAACAGAGGCGAAAAGGAAACTGCAAAAAAAAAAAAAATTGAAATACTTCAAGAAATACTAAACAGACTCGACGCACACATTCGTGAAATATTTTAACCACGCCAGTCATTTGGGAATATAATTTTCCCACGAAAATTAGAGAAGTGACGTATTTATCTGCCGCGGGTGGGGAAAGATTCATACGTTGTAAGTATACGTGAGACGTTTTGCCTGAATTTATTTCGGTCAAATAAATTTTTTTTAAATGTTTTATTTAATGGCACATCAGTTTTTCAATATGGAGACTGTGTTCTGCTTCAGGCCAAGCGGCGTAACGGTGCTTTTCCTTACGGGCGCTTTGTCCGACAGCGTTTTAAACAGATACTATACCCCCCACCCCCTTCAGCCTTGTTTGCCGGGAGTTTTGCGTAACATCGTCGAAGCCTGGGCCTTTGGCGCGAGCATCAAGCGAGCATGGCTCAAGTATAACAGTTTTATGGGTGCGGGTAGAGGAAGGGTGTTAGCCCCTCTTTTCCGCTGCGTTTTGAATGCAAGACAACTAAGAGCCCTCCCCAGGGCTTGGCACTACCCCCGCGCTGAGGAGCTTGCACCGGTGACGTAAAGCGGTGACGGGCGGGCAGAGCAGGGCAATGCGCGACCAGCAGACAGGCTGTGTGGGGTTAACCTGCGGCAACTCGGTGCGAGGCCGTCCCCTTGGCCTCCCACTCTGGCGTTTCGAAAGCGCAGCTAACTGTGATCTTCGTTTGGCGCAGTGTAACCTGCTTCGTTACGAGAATTTGCCTCTTCCCACACAGGAATACGATTCAGTGAAACGACTTCCCTGTTGACGGTGGAACACGTTTCGCTCTGATCACTAAAGGAGAGTCTACAATATATCAAAAGAAATAGGTACAAAAAATGTATTAACTATAGGCATCGAAACAATGAGCAATGTCACTAGTACAAGCACTTTAGCATTTACACGTAATTAACTGAAAATAAAAATATTTCAACACTACTTTTTTTTTGGGATTGGGACTAATTCAGGAGGAATAACTATGTGTACTTTCAAATGTTATCGCAAATTTTTTAAAATTTATAACCTAGAGAACGTGCATGCGCCGAAGTGTTATAATTAAAATATTTTTAGCATCCCAGTAAACTTAGAATAATTAAGTTCTTTGTTTAGATAATATTTCATGAATAAAACAGACAAAAAAATTGCAAACAAAAAGATGAAATATCTTAAATGAGTTTCAGACAATTCTTAGGTTTAATTAAATTAATGCAGAAAAAAATGTGTTGGTAAGGCCGGAAGAATGGCTGTTCTGCATGGAGACAGAGCAACGCAGCGAAGGACACAGAGGACGTTCGTACGTCGTAGCTGGCAACCTCAAGTGTCACCGCGTCCATCTGTTTCAAAAGTCACGTGTTTTTCAGCCGAGTGCGCACTGAATTGAATTTACGTTACATCACTGTGTTTTGAATAACGGTTTCATTTGAATTACTTCCACAATCGCACGCCACGGTACTGTTAGCTACTGGCGAGGATGTTTGCTACAATATAAAATATAAAAGTAGCTCTATAAAGAAACAATGGAAGTCTGATTATGAATCCATTAAAAAAATGCATACCTGATAAAAACAACAACAAAAATATATTGACCAAATATAATTTAATTTTTCGGCACCCACATCCCTCTACTATCTTCGAAAGTGGGTCAACGGCTTCACCACACGTGCCTTTAAGATGGTTATTTGACAATATTGTTAACTGACAATTAATAAAGAGTTACAAAAGCAAACGTCCATAGTAATTATTTTTTGCGCAGTTTATTATCAATAACATGGTGTGGGTCCATTCAAACGTGCTAAGTTGTGAAGCTGAATCACATCAGTCTAAGGAGAGTAGCCTTGTTACCATAAGCTAAAAATAATTATTTAGTCAAACTAACTACTTATGTATTTAAATTGTTTTTAATGGGATAAATACATAAAAAAAATTGTTTTGGTAACATTTATGTGATAAATAATTTCAACTCTCGTTAATTTTTACATCTATTCCAAAAAATATTATCGACTTATCGATATTTGACGAGTACTAAGAACAGAAAATTTCATTAATGCAAGAAAAAATACAAATAAAACGAAATATGAGAGATCAGAAAAAGAAATTGACACATTCATTTAAACTAGTAGAACTTTTTAAGAACATTATGATGTTGAAAAAGAAGGCAACGAGAAATATGTTATTACGAAGAAACTGCCAAAATTATAATAATTTGCACATTTTCTCCTTTATAAAATATTAGGATGCTAGCGAATACTTGTATTTATTTGTAATTGATATTTGTTATATTTTGTTATGCATATTTAGATGTTAGATTTATTTTTAATTAACAAAGTTCTTAAAGCTTAATTTATAAAAATGTTTCATTTAAAAATGCACATTAAACATGACTAAAAAATACCATTACGAATACATAATATCACTTGCAGGCATTATAATATTTCATAAAGAAGAACATGTGTTAATTATTAAAATGTTGATAGTTTCTATTTAAATAACTACATCTCGTTGCTTTCTTTTTCAAAGTTATANAATGTGTTAATTATTAAAATGTTGATAGTTTCTATTTAAATAACTACATCTCGTTGCTTTCTTTTTCAAAGTTATAATGTTCAAATATTTTATTACAACATAACTTTGCAAGTAGATTGCGTCAATTTTTTCATTGACAGTTCTAAGGTGTTCATATAAAGAATAAAATTATATCTTTTTTTATAAGTTGTTTTCAATGAAATTATAAAATTATGTTAATTTCTGCGAACACCCTTGAAGAGTATAATATTTCATTTTAATACGTTTTTTTTNATGAAATTATAAAATTATGTTAATTTCTGCGAACACCCTTGAAGAGTATAATATTTCATTTTAATACGTTTTTTTTTCTGCCGACTGTGTGAACGAATTTCTTTATTGAAAGTAGGCAAATATTCTTCGTAAGAATTATGAACTNCAACAAAAATATATTGACCAAATATAATTTAATTTTTCGGCACCCACATCCCTCTACTATCTTCGAAAGTTGGTCAACGGCTTCACCACACGTGCCTTTAAGATGGTTATTTGACAATATTGTTAACTGACAATTAATAAAGAGTTACAAAAGCAAACGTCCATAGTAATTATTTTTTGCGCAGTTTATTATCAATGNAGTAATTATTTTTTGCGCAGTTTATTATCAATGACATGGTGTGGGTCCATTCAAACGTGCTAAGTTGTGAAGCTGAATCACATCAGTCTAAGGAGAGTAGCCTTGTTACCATATAAGCTAGAAATAATTATTTAGTCAAACTAACTAATTATGTATTTAAATTGTTTTTAATGGGATAAATACATAAAAAAAATTGTTTTGGTAACATTTATTTGATAAATAATTTCAACTCTCGTTAATTTTTACATCTATTCCAAAAAATATTATCGACTTATCGATATTTGACGAGTACTAAGAACAGAAAATTTCATTAATGCAAGAAAAAATACTAATAAAACGAAATATGAGAGATCAGAAAAAGAAATTGACACATTCATTTAAACTAGTAGAACTTTTTAAGAACATTATGATGTTGAAAAAGAAGGCAACGAGAAATATGTTATTACGAAGAAACTGCCAAAATTATAATAATTTGCACATTTTCTCCTTTATAAAATATTAGGATGCTAGCGAATACTTGTATTTATTTGTAATTGATATTTGTTATATTTTGTTATGGATATTTAGATGTTACATTTATTTTTAATTAACAAAGTTCTTAAAGCTTAATTTATAAAAATGTTTCATTTAAAAATGCACATTAAACATGACTAAAAAAACCATTACGAATACCTAATATCACTTGCAGGCATTATAATATTTCATAAAGAAGAACATGTGTTAATTATTAAAATGTTGATAGTTTCTATTTAAATAACTACATCTCGTTGCTTTCTTTTTCAAAGTTATAATGTTCAAATATTTTATTACAACATAACTTTGCAAGTAGATTGCGTCAATTTTTTCATTGACAGTTCTAAGGTGTTCATATAAAGAATAAAATTATATCTTTTTTTATAAGTTGTTTTCAATGAAATTATAAAATTATGTTAATTTCTGCGAACACCCTTGAAGAGTATAATATTTCATTTTAATACGTTTTTTTTTCTGCCGACTGTGTGAACGAATTTCTTTATTGAAAGTAGGCAAATATTCTTCGTAAGAATTATGAACTTCAATTGACAGGATTAGATAAAATTGGTAATATATTCATTTATTAAGATTAAAAACAATCAGCGATGTCAGTTATCCAGTCTCCTACTCTGAAGTTAATATGCACCAGAATATGCTTTCACAGACCATTTTCTTATATCTCTTCAGTTTTGTATTGTTCAGCTATGTATTTCCCAATATCCAAACATAACATTAAAACAAAAATTGAGACTAGTGGGTAAAATGTAAATACATATTGCAATTTTGAGTACGGACCTCCAGGTTTCCTTTGTCGGTGTTCTTAACATAAGAACTGGCCGAATTCCAATACAAAGTGTCCAAACGGGCTAAAATTAGACTACAGTATTTATATTAAGAAATTGGCAACAAAATTATATTTAATTTACTTCAATATTACACTCATTTGCAAAAAAAGTAATTGATCACCATGAACTAATCACACGAGAATAACGAAGTTTGCCACACTATCGTCATTACCAGATATGTGGTTAATTTTTGTTTAATGCGGTTTACTTGCAAGGATTTGCCACTAGGGATCATATATTTCCCTCCATCATTCACAGCAGCAAGATACCGAATAATGCCTTAGTAGCAGTGTGCGCCACAGAGCCAAGTTCAGTGAACACGCAGTATGCCCTGGCCGTGCATCCAACAAGCCTTTGCCGAGCTGGATGAGTTTGAGTGAGGCCGTATCGTCGACCTCCGAGAGGTAAGTTGGTCGTTTCGGTGGATTGCTCGCCATTTGAATCGTTCTGTCTACACTGTGAGTCGGTGTTGGATGCAATGGGAACAGGAGGGTACACACCCGTCGAGAAGGCTCGGGTCGACCCCAGCAAACCACCAGCAGGGAGGATTGTTTCGTCGTAAGACAGGCTGTAAGCACTCCTCGGGCGTCGCTACGCATAATCCAGGGACATGTCATTGCAGCTGGGGATACTCCTGTGTCCACCAGTACCATCTCTAGGCGGCTAGAAGAGCCGGATCTGTCGTCGCTGCGTTCCTTACGACGTCTAACATTACGACCTGAGCATCGCCGAGCACATGTGACCTTCTGCTGGGAACTGACAGTACGGTATCTTGCGTTTATGACTAGTGGTGTTCAGCGACAATTCACGGCTATGCCAGGATACAGAAGATCACCAAATTCGAGTCTGGAGATATTCTGTTCAGCGCCGTGATCCACGCTTCATTGTAGAGCGGCACACCGCCCCAACGATAGGTGTCATGTTGTCGGGTGCCATTTCTACGATTCCCGCATACCACTGATGGTGACTGCATGAAACCTGACGGCGCGGCGAAAGGTCCAAAAAATTCTACGACATTGTGTGCTCCCCTTCCTGCTGCAGTTTGGAAACGTTATTTTCCTACAGGTTAACACCCGGCCTCACACAGCACGGGTATCTCTTGCTTACTTCCGTGATGTCAAATTGCTTCCTTGGCCAGCAAGGTCCCCAGACCTCTAGCATATCAAGAATATTTAGGAACAGATTGGGCAGCAACTTTGGTGAGTGGCAACTACGGCGCATTTGGAGGGCCAGTTGTGCCAGCTGTGGCAGGATATTCCTCAGGAGAACATCCGATGTATCTATGCCTCCACGCCCGACCGTATCACCATTTGTATCCATGCTACGGATGGTCCATAACCATACTAAGTTTATCCTGCAAGTGTTGGTCCCCTGCAATACATGCTTGATGTGGTACAAAATTTTGATATTTTCTGTATACATATTATAATATTCTGTACCTGTACCCATTTACGTGCCCCTGCGATGGCACCTTTAGAGTGATCTTTTTTTTTGCATATGAGTGTATTTTTAAACTTAGAATATACTGACGTAAATGTCAAGGAAATAAGTTTTCGAATNTTTTTTTGCATATGAGTGTATTTTTAAACTTAGAATATACTGACGTAAATGTCAAGGAAATAAGTTTTCGAATTTTATACAATTGGTTGTTATAAACGCCCCTGCTATTTTCCAGCGGGCTATTCATTAAGTGAAAAGGGGAATTGAAATGCNATACAATTGGTTGTTATAAACGCCCCTGCTATTTTCCAGCGGGCTATTCATTAAGTGAAAAGGGGAATTGAAATGCGAATCTATTGAGATTTTATCTGAAAATGGGATACAAATTCACGAATTACCTCGTATCCGAATAAGGGAACCTTGTTGACTAACAACAAACGTTGTGGTTTTGTATGATGCTGAATAAGATGTGATAATAGTACATTACAGAAGAGGAAATAAGAGAATAAATTACGTTCATACACGACGAATACAGTGATGACTACAGTATTATAAAAAGTAAGGAGAAGTTAGCTCTTTTGTTATGTAGAGTGTTAANCACGACGAATACAGTGATGACTACAGTATTATAAAAAGTAAGGAGAAGTTAGCTCTTTTGTTATGTAGAGTGTTAACATATTTAAATTGTTGTAGATTACTATTTCACATATGTTTTTCCTATAGTTACCCATATCGCATGGTAGTGCTTACGAGCACATCTCACACAGTATTTAGAGAAGGTATTTAATTAAATTGTGAAAATTTGAGTTTGTAAAAATCATAAATGTGAGTAATACCTACCTCCCTCGTGTGACATATTGGGCATGGCTTAGGTCNCATTTGAGTTTGTAAAAATCATAAATGTGAGTAATACCTACCTCCCTCGTGTGACATATTGGGCATGGCTTAGGTCCAAATTCCATTTCCCTCCTTGGAGTTGGCTCACGATGCTGCATCCTGGTATCCAATTCCCTGAAAATATATGATACTGTTTACTTTTGTGTAGCTGATAAAAAGAGTTTTGAACAACACCAACGACCCTAGGCTGTAAATGTGCCACGGAAATATAGTCAAAAACTTGCAGATGACATAAAGTCAAAACGCATTCCTTAGGACGTATTACGTCTTTGAATTTAGAGCTGAAATATGAGAGCATTTGAAAGGAACTTTGAAAGTGTGGATAATCTGCCGATGCCGATAACTTATTGTATGAAAATAAACTGGGTAGGTATGCCATTCTTATTTTGCATTTNGTGGATAATCTGCCGATGCCGATAACTTATTGTATGAAAATAAACTGGGTAGGTATGCCATTCTTATTTTGCATTTAATTTCGTAGCACGGAAGCACAATTGGTTTTTTAATTATAAATTATTCGCAAGCATATTAATATTTTAATATATTGNAATTTCGTAGCACGGAAGCACAATTGGTTTTTTAATTATAAATTATTCGCAAGCATATTAATATTTTAATATATTGTCCTACACCTCCCTTTCATTTACGATGAATTCATGCATACAATTATTAAAGATGATGTCGAACATCTACAGTGGGGCAACGCTCATTAAGCTGGAGGCTCACTGAGAAACTTAATACATGTGCCGCTGTTTTATGATATCATATTTCCATAGTCATGTTTATATGCACCACGTATATTAACGAAAATTAAGTGCTGGCAAATTTAGCTATGCAGGGTACATAAATTAATGTGCTAACGCAAACAGGGTTTGTATTTGCTGCATAAATTTGTCCTTTTACCCATTATTTACACAATCATCGCCCTTTCTGCAATAAATTCCTTAATAATTGCAATAAATTCGCTTTCTAGTTTAAACAAAAAAGGTTGCGCAACTTAATGAGCAAGATAACACCAAAAGTCTTCTGTATATTTTTGACTTATATTTAGGAAACTATGCTACATCTATATATATTATTAAGTTATATCCTGAAAACGTAAATAACAGAGGCAATATATATATATATATATATATATATAATAAAAAATTTATTTTATTTGGAAATAACTGCATATCGCCATTCTTTCATAGTAAACAAAACATAAAATATTATATAAATGTAATTTATTAAATAAGTAAGAAACACGAAAACAATTATCACTGATGCCGTGAAAACAGATTATATTTTCACGTAACAAAATATCTCGAAAATTGTCACATTTTAAGGAAGTACACGAAACTTAAACTTTTTTCAACATTAAGTTTTTATTTGTTGTTTCGTATTTTTTAAGTACATTTTATGGGCAATAAAAATGCGTTGTGCAAGAAACCACTCTTTAAAACCGAGGGTCAAAAGAATATGTGAACTAATTTAACTTTGAGTATCACTGAGGTGTCACAACATTCAATTCCGTGCTATTTGGGCTCGATCCCACTCATTATATGTGCATTTTTAATGACTTAAGCTACAAAGAAAAAACATTTACTTAAATGCAAAAGTAGTCATTTAGATACGTACCTACTCAGCGGTAGAGACAGAACCTGAACTAATAGCGTACAATTTTTACAATAATAGTAATACAGAAAATGAAAAGAAATTTTGTGTTTTGAACTGTAACAAAATATAGACGAATGGTTAAGATGTCATATCTGCAACGCAGAGTAAATTAAACCGCAGAATGACTATTGTTGCAGTTCCGAATTTTCCATTCTCAAATACGTCAAATCAGAGATAAATGAAAGAGTCTAATGTTACAAGTAGGACCACCTGGCCAAATTAGACACGCGATATACCCAGTCTTGTTTGTCTTCGCGTTACAGTGAATGTATTTGTAACTAAACACATCGGTACCATCGTAAAAATTGACCGCTACCACAAATATTAAATAAGTACAATGGTGAAATGATGGATTTTTGTGTGTAATAAACAGTTTCAACATCGTCGGAGAGAAAAAGGCGAGAGTCTTAAACATTGTTCTTTAATATAATTTTGATAACACAATATCTATGAGATTTCCGTTCAATTTGGCTATTCTATCAAAATTAAAACTCGTTAGTCAAAAGATTTTTATAAGCTCTTTTTATACGTCAAAATTTAACTTCACAGTTTTTTTTATTGACAAACACGTTTAATTTTATAAAATGTTACTAATTTTCTGACAGTGGATAGTTAGTTACTCATTTCTGGGAAAGTTAAAACATTTCTAAAGAACATTAATTGCTTTTAAATACCAGGCAGCACAGTGATACGACGATAACTTTTCAGAAGTTGGTACCATGTTTAGATGTTAATTTTAATGATCTGAACTCTCAAATAGTCGCTACAGCTATAATCAGGCAAGCAACGTATCTTTTGCGTGAGAATACTTGCATACGTGTCATCGAACCTACGGCACCTGCAGTAGGTGCGGAGACCTCAAAAGAATACATACTTAATACGTAGTTTAAAATAAGAAAAAATATTTAAGGGCGTTTGGTACGCTCCTGCTATTTATTCTTATATATTTGAAACACTGCTCAATTTTCAGACACCATTGTAAAATTTTCAGACAGTAACATTTTCCCAACGGTTGCTCAGAATTGTCAAATTCCACTGTCGAGTCACATTATCTTAGCAGCAGTTAATATCCAGAATAATCTCCTTGCGCTTCATACGGACAACAGCTATACACGGCACGGTGGTAAGCCAGTAAGATGCTGGAAGTTTGCCAGAGGTATCCGGAGTCTCGCAGCCTGCAAAAGTATCCGACAGCTGCTGAAGGCTGCGTGATAAAGAATAAACACGACGATACAAGACTCGATTTGGGAAATGGGGTGGAAAACTAAATACGACCTATGGCGTAACGCGGTTACTAAGGCAAATACACACCCTTCTAAATTAGGAATTAAAATTCGTTATTTGATAAATGTCAGCAACTACTATGTTTTTATTCGACAACTTTTCGCCTGAGCGTGTTTCGCCAAGGTTAACGCTTTGTGTTTCTGTAATGCACACATGGAATTTTACGTCAGAACATCGATGAACATCCACGGATAACACACGTTTGTTGGTGTGTAGCATGGCATTCCCTTGCTTCCTAATGACGGGATGGTGTTATTACCTGCGAAAAATTCACAATTTGCATATATCAAATCAGGTAAACGCTATTAACGAATTAGATTTTTTTTTTTTATTATTTGACGTAGGCCCTCACACATCTTCGCAGCCGACGTTCTCTTCTTGCAACAGTGGCACATGGTAGGCTGTTTATTCGTTGTGGCGTCGCCTGTCCAATCAGAGTTCACTTGAACCACAAAAGCGCCTGCACTGTTAAAAAACTGCGCTTTTCAGATATATCTACTGTCACGCTCGGTTCGCAAGTCGACAATCGTCCCATTCTAAACATCTGATAAAATATTGTTGGTGTGCTTGCAGCGTACCTCTGCAGTTCTCCTCACGTACCCAACAAGCCTGCTCGCAGTCTACACGGTGCTTACTCCATCCGTAACGCGTCGTTAATGTGGGCGGGTCATGTAATTGTCAGATTAAAAAAAAATTAATATAGTTGTGATGTGGGCGTAAGGTAAGCTAAACCAATTTCAGATTAAAAAAAACCCACTGTTGTTTTTATTTCTATGTAAGCGGCTACTTCAAAACGAGCTTAGAATCTCTCTAAGAAGTATCTTGTCATCATGTATTAGGTGTAGGAATACAACTATGACTACGCATAATTATGAAAACGAATACTGCCCGAAATTTTTCAAGTATTAAATAAATTAATGATATATTTATATTTTACAAGATTTATCCTTACAATTTAATTTCAGTTTCCTACATTATAAAATCCTTAAAACGGTGACTTTGACTAATAATATTGCAAAAACTACGCAAACTCGAAAAAATTCTAAGTATAGTAAAATTACGTCTCTTACTATACTGATCACTGTAAAGTCAGCACTTTTAAAACATACGTTAAAAAAAATTAAACATATAAACACATTTAAATGCTACATTACACACTCATATGGAAGCTGTTAGTTCAGTTGGCAACTTATTAATACAAAGAGTTCTTAACGCTTGACGTATTCCGAGTGTAACATACATAAATTAATTAATTAATGGTCACTGAAGCTAGTATTTCTTGTGATATAAGCAAAAGTGTGCGAGTTTTCGTTAAAGTAACACATTTGCATCCGTAATAACTCCAGGTTTTTTTTGACGACGCGTGAACATTACGATGAGGCCTATGGCAATGTTAATTTTACAAAAGGTAGAAAATTACGAAATGAGAGGGAATAGTAGATCCTAAGCAAGGCTTTAAAAGTTCTCAATTGACCGTGCATTAGTACAAAATTACGCGAAGAAGGAGTGTCGCCAAGAGAAGCTACTAACTAGTTGAAAGCTGGCGGGGATGGCAAGTCTCGGACGCGTCATCAAGGCCGAGGTTGTGAGAGCGCTCTCCGACCCGCGTCAATATGTACGCTCCATTTCGCTTGCCGTGGTGCGCAGGCGCACTCCACCCCTCTGGAGAGGACCCTCCACCCGGGGTCGGCCGCGCCGCGCGCAGCTCGCACGGCCACAACCACCCCGCTACTCGCAACTATCTATATATAGGCTTCTCGCGGTTACTCCCAACTTTTCTCAAGCCCTGCTCAAGTTCTACTTCCAGATATTTCTTCGCCTCTTGCAAACTAAGCTTAACCGTGTGTAGAGAAATTACACCAACGGGACAGAGCACCGGATTCGTGCGCACTCATTGTAATATTATTTCGCATATGAACTATTTCTTACCAGGCATTGCTAACACACCTACTTTATTCCGGTATATCCCATAAATGAAATTAGAAATTTATATATATATAATGCAAGTTAAAGTTCGTTTTAACTTAAAATAAAGTACTTATGTTAATACTGGTATAAAACGCTTGTAATTCGTGACATTATTAGGAAACAAACCAAGACGGCATACGTAAGGCGATTTTTTTGAATGGTTCGATTCAAAAAGCGTGAAGAAACCGTCAATAGACTATAGGAAAAATGAATCTGTAACCAATATACGCGAAGTTGAGTTTGTACGGTCTTAAAACTTTGGCATTCAAAAACGCGTTACATATTTAAACAGAATTTTTACTACGTGCACACCGCATAAATACACCATGCGCGGCCATGTAGTTGTTTTACTTTTTAGACACTGTAGAAACACAACACGTACTTGATAACACATCTTTATTTTGAAATGGTAGCGCAAGCATTCTTAGTCTACGTGGCTTTAACGTCTGTTGTATCATGCCACGTGTATTTTCATGAACTTTCGTATGATACTTTCTATACAATCGTTTTTCATCACCATTATTATGACTGCTTTTCCCTGGGATGCTTTTGTACCATGAAATAACAAAAGAAAACCGACGCAATCAATGACATTGCCCAGAAAATGTGGGCTAGTCGTAAAGAAATAAAATACATGCTGGCGACGTCATGTCCTTGTGTACAAACATCACGAAGTGAACATTTGTAGTTTACTCAGTGCCATAGAAACTACTTCGGCAAACAACCCGCGATTCAGTGAAAGGGCACTAGGGAGGAGGGGGCTTAAATTTTGGATGATGACGTGTTCTTACTTTGAAATGCGTGCTGATCACAGAATATGACTCCCAATGCAACAATCGGTTTACGTGCTTCATTACCAGTGTCGTATTCTCACACATGACTCCCTTGATCACCAAACACTTACTGACGGCAAAACTAGCTGACTATCTTAGATAATAAAGATATCCGAACTGAAATAGGACACTGACTAAAATGGTAAAGGGACACTTTTTTTTATGAAATATTTTGAGTAATATTTATGACTTCTTAAAATAAGTGACTACATTTTATTTTGTACCTAGTTGTAGTCGTTCAATTACATCTGTTTCAGTTTATTCCTGTAATGCTTTCGGTTTTACTCACTCAGTTTATTCATTAGAGTTGTATTTAATCTCGGATATACTCTGTTCGTAATATCAAATTTAGTTTCATTCACATTAGAATAGAATAAACATACAAATGAACAGATGCATTTTTTTACGCAAAAACATTATAATGCTTAGTGGAAGGGGGCCCAAAATACAGTGGACACAAAAAGTATTCACATGCCATTTTTTTCTGCTTTGTTTATACTGATAAAACTTAATACGCATCCATAAACTAATTGAAAATTATGATAAAATATAAATACACAACAAAAAGAATCTCCATGTGCCAGTAGAAAATATACAGAATAATAAAACATCAAAGGTAGCCGCTAAAGAATTATCCATAGATCTATCGTAAGACAAAAAGTCGTATCAATGTAACATTAATCCTGCCCGAAGTCAGGGTATTAATTTGATTATATTATTGTAGGCTTACAGATCGCACNATTTGATTATATTATTGTAGGCTTACAGATCGCACTTGACAACGTGCTCTGCAAGTAGAGTACTAAATAAATAGCCGTAATTGGGCGTAAAATTGGCGAATTGTCTGGAGTTGTCAAAGAGCACATGGTATTTGTATATAAATAAGGAAATAGTAACTGAAAATCGCCGCCANGTAACCAATATACGCGAAGTTGAGTTTGTACGGTCTTAAAACTTTGGCATTCAAAAACGCGTTACATATTTAAACATAATTTTTACTACGTGCACACCGCATAAATACACCATGCGCGGTNCGTGCACACCGCATAAATACACCATGCGCGGTCATGTAGTTGTTTTACTTTTTAGACACTGTAGAAACACAACACGTACTTGATAACACATCTTTATTTTGAAATGGTAGCGCAAGCATTCTTAGTCTACGTGGCTTTAACGTCTGTTGTATCATGCCACGTGTATTTTCATGAACTTTCGTTTGATACTTTCTATACAATCGTTTTTCATCACCATTATTATGACTGCTGTTCCCTGGGATGCTTTTGTACCATGAAATAACAAAAGAAAACCGACGCAATCAATGACATTGCCCAGAAAATGTGGGCTAGTCGTAAAGAAATAAAATACATGCTGGCGACGTCATGTCCTTGTGTACAAACATCACGAAGTGAACATTTGTAGTTTACTCAGTGCCATAGAAACTACTTCGGCAAACAACCCGCGATTCAGTGAAAGGGCACTAGGGAGGAGGGGGCTTAAATTTTGGATGATGACGTGTTCTTACTTTGAAATGCGTGCTGATCACAGAATATGACTCCCAATGCAACAATCGGTTTACGTGCTTCATTACCAGTGTCGTATTCTCACACATGACTCCCTTGATCACCAAACACTTACTGACGGCAAAACTAGCTGACTATCTTAGATAATAAAGATATCCGAACTGAAATAGGACACTGACTAAAATGGTAAAGGGACACTTTTTTTTATGAAATATTTAGAGTAATATTTATGACTTCTTAAAATAAGTGACTACATTTTATTTTGTACCTAGTTGTAGTCGTTCAATTACATCTGTTTCAGTTTATTCCTGTAATGCTTTCGGTTTTACTCACTCAGTTTATTCATTAGAGTTGTATTTAATCTCGGATATACTCTGTTCGTAATATCAAATTTAGTTTCATTCACATTAGAATAGAATAAACATACAAATGAACAGATGCATTTTTTTTACGCAAAAACATTATAATGCTTAGTGGAAGGGGGCCCAAAATACAGTGGACACAAAAAGTATTCACATGCCATTTTTTTCTGCTTGGTTTATACTGATAAAACTTAATACGCATCCATAAACTAATTGAAAATTATGATAAAATATAAATACACAACAAAAAGAATCTCCATGTGCCAGTAGAAAATATACAGAATAATAAAACATCAAAAGTAGCCGCTAAAGAATTATCCATAGATCTATCGTAAGACAAAAAGTCGTATCAATGTAACATTAATCCTGCCCGAAGTCAGGGTATTAACTTGATTATATTATTGTAGGCTTACAGATCGCACTTGACAACGTGCTCTGCAAGTAGAGTACTAAATAAATAGCCGTAATTGGGCGTAAAATTGGCGAATTGTCTGGAGTTGTCAAAGAGCACATGGTATTTGTATATAAATAAGGAAATAGTAACTGAAAATCGCCGCCACTCTTAATAAAAGTTTATCCGCAGTTTATTAGTTAATACCGTAGTAAGATTTTTAAAGGTATTTCTTTAATTTTTGAAATAATCATGCGAATAGAGCCAGTCTATATCCGAGTCTTCTGAAAACTCAATTTATAAAGTGTTCTTCTGTCCTTTCCTTTGCAAATGCAACAAGCACCAGTACACGATATACCAAACTTTATGTGGCCGTTAAGTATGTTTCTACATTTATGCCCTACATTCACAACGCATGATATAAAGTAAATATATTAGAGATGTTAGTAAGCTTATTATCTTCTAATAGTATTGTCTGTCTTGCGCAAATCATTCAAGTTCAAGCCATCGTCTGCAAAATTAACTGCATTCCACGGCAGCACTTGGTAATAAAACGTAGAATGCTATTTTTTACTGTTGGTTCTGTTGGTTGGAGAAGTTCTGGTTTCACAAACAGCTTGTGAGATGCCACGTTTTTTTGAAGGTTCTGTGGCGCATCTATTTTAGTGTTTCACTTTTTTCTTCTTCAGGAAGTAACAGCATAACTTTTCTTCCCACAGCTTCAATTTCAGTTATGTTTTTCTTTGGTTCACATAATTACGACATTCACTTTAGATAAACTTTTTGAATGCTTATATCTTTCCTACATTACATATTTAACAAGTAGAGCGACAACTGCCATAGGCACGAAGAAAATGCAAATGTGTCCATATTTATCCTCAAAGTGTTTTTTGAACAGAACAATGCTATATTCTCTTTAACTGGTTTTCATCCCTAAAAGAAATAAAATGAAAATCCGTGGCCAGTAGCGGGGTACAACAGTAAACTCAAACGACCACATCAGGAAGTTCAAGTGAAAACTACTTTACACCCTGTTTTCTGTTTATTATGGCATGCAAGTCTAATAAGTTCATACGTCATAGTATTTAGAAGAAATTTATCCATCTTACCTAGGAAATCTGTTTCTGGAATTAAACATACAGTTGTTGCTAATAATGTGTTAACACACTGCCTGTGATACTGTCTTTCTGAAGGTGAAGAATCGCTATATTCATTAAACGATACCGATACACTTCCGTACTTTTTACATGTGATAGCAGCTTGAGATAAAGCTGCTGTATCTCAAATAACCTCTTATTGCGCCTGAACGCCACACAGTATAATCAAATCTACCACCAAATATAAAATTGCTGTTTTTTATTTCTGAATTTGTGATTGTGCTTTCACGTCGTTATTCCCCAGGATAGCCTTATACGTTAAGCCTGTATTCATCAATTATATAAACAAGGGCTGATCACCGAGTTTTGCGCAACAAATCTGATGTCTCGAATAGTAAAAGTGGTCAGTGACGAACTCGTGGCCCGGTATTTTGTTGCAACAACGAAACGTTGGTTTAAAGGTGCTGGGTCGAAAGCCGTATCATCGTCGTTGTTGGTTTTTTTTTTTTTTGCAGATTATATTAATGTCTGCACGCATATTTTGTGGGAGAAAGAAAACATATCATTTCCCAGGTGATTTTCGACTGTATTTTTCTCAACATACTGTATATTTTGAACATATACAACGTGTTGATCATAGGCGCGCCCTGTAACAATATTTCTGAGTGTTGGATAAGTCGTGAATAGAGAGTTTGTTTGAAGGAATTCAAAACCTTTGTACCATCCCTTTTGTCTTAAATTCGCCTTTACGGATGTGTTTTTTTAGTGCTTCTCGGTTGTAGAACACGATGTTCTTAATTTCTGCGTACCCGAAATGTGCTCAAAACCAGCACTTGTTTTTTTAAGACTTAACATAACATGTGAATTCATATTCAAAAATTAACTTGAAAACATATTGTCACAAGCCCCATTTCATTCACTTTGGAAAGTTATCTCATTGGTGAACTCCCCTATGACAAACCAGAAAATTGTAATAAAACGTAGGTCGAGTAAATCTGCAAATGTTTCGCTTCTTCTGTAGTACACTTTATATTTAGCGGTGTGTCAGTTCTTGGGTCTCTCATGAATATAAATGCCCATAACCAGATTGCCGGGAAGGACAATGACAGAGCCGACCCTAGTATTTTGTAATTCAAGCAGACGGACAGATAAGTCCACTTTATTATTTAACGGTCACGATATTTGCATTTTATGTCTTGGACAGTTATTAGCCAATATTTCTGTTGAAACAAAAGCAAGTTGGCAGTTCGTATCTCCGTATATATAACAACTCTGATCTCGCTGAACTGATTTTAATAAAATATAATTTGGCTGGGAAAGACTGAATATTCAAAAGCATTGGTTGTCAAAGAATATTACAATTACTCAAGCTGAGTGACATAGTACGCTATAACTACGGAAATGCTACGCAGTTATAATTATTCATTAATTCTGAACCGGAATAAATTGAATATATATTACATACTTAAGATATACATGAAATTTAAAGTTAAAAATATAATTCTATTATATTTCCTTAAATGTTTTGTCATAAATATTTTATTTCTGGCTTTTAGTATATTCCAAAAATTAATTTTTTCTAACATCACTGAAGAAATAACTGTGCTTTACTTAATTCCTGAATGTATTAGTCCTAAATAAAACCAGCCATTTGTCCTACAAATATTTTTGCAAGTGCAAAAAAAGTAATCAGTTTAATGAATTATTAATAATGCAAATTATATTAAAGTATTTTATTTAACCCCTCGAGGGTGTCGGATGTTTGAAGTTGTTTACCCAAATCCGGAATGATTCAATGTACCTTGTGTATCGGAGTCATTTGTTAACATGTATGTCCTTTCGTCTTTAGCTTTTTTGTACCTAAACGCGCCACGCAAAAACCAAACTTTCTATCTTCAACTGAAGCCCTAAGGTAATTTGTTTTTAATAATTAGCTCAAAACTCACATAAAATATATAGGACTATGTTACACATATGTACTTTGCGAGTTCCTGTAACTTACTTACGAAACATCCAAATTTCATCCCCCTATTAAATTTTAAGTTTTTTACAATTAAATAATATAAAGACTATAACTAAGTTTATAACAGCAGTCTCATTAATAACACCTTCATGAACAACAAAATACTTCCAACATATTATATCACGAACATCAAGTTGATTTATGTAAGCAACAATCCACTACCAGTATTAGCACTCATACTTTGTAAAACAAATTTATACAGAAAAATAAACCAAACCATAACTTTCTTGACACTGGGTAAGTTGCTTAACCGAAACTTCATCTACTTTAGCAACACCAGTACTTAGTCAAACAACATCCCTGGAAAGGTTTGTTGGCCAGTATCTTCTACTAATGCAGGTAGTGGCATGACAAACCGTGACGGTGGAGGGCGCTGAGCTTAGATTAGTGCACTGATGCGTTGCTGAGTTTGATGCTGTGATGTGTCTTCTCTAATGACATGGAGCAAAGTGGCTTATCCGCCGCCGATCTCTCATTTGCCCCCGAAAGGCCACGCTGCCACGAGACCAGGAACCGAAGTTCCCATAACACGTTAAGTGAGTTTGCAACAAAAATGTAGCCCGACAGACTTGGGCCAAATCATTGAGCGGGTGGTGGGCTGCCGTGTATATGTTTTAGCTGGGATCCGGTCCTATATTTGTAGTTGTTAACCACTGCTGCTATCTTAATAAATTTATGTGTAGGTGTTATCGGTGATGGAGTGTAGCTCCCCACCAGTCTCCCGACTGGCGTGCTGTAGTGCCGTGAAGTTTGTATAACACGATGTAATGTTGTTTGCAAGTGGCTAGTTCAACTCGCGAGTAGTACGTCGGCGAGTCCCTACAACCCTATTCGCTGCTCATGGACAACCCAGCTTGTTCATCCAGTGTAGTTGGTGTATCTACAACAGCCTCCCGAGGGGCATCATTTATAGCTTGCCCTTTAAACTAGAAAACCGGCCTTGCAGCCTTCAATATATTATTATTATAATTTTAAAGAATTTATATATATATATATTTATTTTTAAATATATTTAATTTTTTTTATGAAACTAAAACTAACTTAAGACTAATGTCCCCAAACCTAGTCCTGACCTCCCATGTGTGCCTCTCGGCCTGGATTCCTGATGACAGAGTGGGACGAAAACTCTCTGCCAGCGCACCCACATGAACTGCCTTGACAGGGCGTATGAGTGGCGTGAGAGGACGCTGTGTGTGGGTGTTATTTTAGACTGCCTTTTGTTTTTTAAAGATCCTGGGAGCTTTGCTCGGCTCCAGTGTTTCGTGTGAACTGAGCTAGAAATGCCTTCGTTTAGGTAGTTTTGTTAAATTTGTCGAAATATTTGTCCCGGAGCGATCGGAGATTTCCGCCGGCCCAAGAGTAATATAAATGTAGCTTGATTTAAATGTCCCTGTTTTCCTGATTTATAGTGTGGATATTCTAATTGTTTTGAGTAGTTATACGATACCTGCCCTGCAGATCTTACCGGGACTGGTAGTGAAGTTGTCCAGACGGGCTTAACCCACAAGGCAGGGGGTGATGTCACCCCAGTCTGCAGGAAGAAAACTCTAAAGCGAGCCATTCATACACCCGCGCAATCGGGGGATGAGTTTATGTAGTGTGGTGAGTTAGCAATGTTAATTAACCCCTTTTATTTAATTTATATATGTATGGGGATGCCAGCGTACATTAATGATGAAGCCTTGTGTTGAAATCAGGGCTAAGATGTTAAGATAATCGCGGTTTTTTTTCATTTCCGTTGCTCTAGTGGGTCATATTCAGTTATTTAATTTTATAATGCTCACTGAGACCTTCATGATGATTTTTATTCCTAGAAATTATTACTTCCTTAATATTGTAAATTTTTAAAAACGGATGAATTGTTTCATTACTAGTATACAAGTCTACATATAATATTGCTCTAGGGGATTTATTCTGTGTTCTTTGAACTTTCTGTATGTGTGCTGGGGTAGCATAACCCCATATTTCACAGCCATACAGTAGTAGGGGTTTAGTGATTTGCTTAAACAGCTGTAACTTTTTCCTTAGATGGAATCCAGGGTCTTTAAACATTTGATATAAATTTATTAAATTTAATGTGAATATGTTAGTGATTCTTTGAATGTGTTCAGCTCACGTAAGTCATCTGTCTATAGTTAGCCCAAAATATTAAGAAGATTTTTACCATTTGGTATATTTGTATTAAAGATTTTAAGTTCCCTGTCAGGTTGGGTGCACTTTCTTGTAATAATTAAGTTAGTTGATTTTGCAGCATTTTTAATTCGCCAGCGAGTGTACCATCTTTCTAATGTGGTGAGCTGTCTCTGCACAGCTACTAGGGCATATTTTTAGTAAGCTAATTGTTTAATTATAGCCATGTCGTCGGCGTATATTTGTACATAAGCGTCCGCGTGTGGGGTATCTGATGTGTACGTGTTATAAAAGAATGAAGAGAGAGGACAGCCCTGTGGTACACCCGCCTTAAATTCTGTAGTAGTTGATTTTGACCCATACAGCACCACATAAAACTTTCGTCTCCACAAATTAGTCCAGTCAATATAAACATCCGACCTTGCATTTGATTCAGTAGTTGTGATATTTTGATATGTTGTTTGGATCCAAGCCCGTAGTAGAAATTCAAGTTTTGCGACCCCCGAAAAGGTGTGCGACCAGCGTGGCAGCCAAAAAACAGCGAAATTTTCGCTCTTTTTTCAGTTTTGGCTCAATATCTTCCGAAATATACGTCTGACGGAAAAATGTATCCCATACTTTTTTAAAGTATATTAAATTTGCGACAATCGGAGATACAAGTTGTGTTTTTACGTTCAGTAGTTTCCAAGATACAGATCTTTAAACATATGCCATTTTTCCCAAAAAAAAATAAAAATTTTAAGTTTTGGCCACTTATATTTTTTAATACCGTCAAAACAACTCGTTCTACGAGAAACGTCAAGAGAAATGAATTTAAAATACATTTATTTAGCTTTAATTTGAGCGCTGGTGGGCACTTGTAGACCCAATAGGTCTCTCAGAAATGGCATATAGGCACCCAAGCGAAAACCTTGAAAATGTACTTAAAGGAAAATGAAAGAAATACAGTGCAATTAAAATTTGTAGGTCAATAGTATTTTATTATGAACAAGAAACGTTACTGATATAAAACTTTTTTTGAAGGTCCCGGTTTGGAAAGTTCCTCGTCAGAAGTACTTGTAGGAGTAGATGTCCCGTATGTAGTCTCCTGGCTGCTCTCCTGATTATGAGAGGGTGGAGGTTCAATATGAATGAGCGGCTGAGTTGTGGTGATGGAGATTTCCTAGTTGTCAGAATCCTCTATCTGGGGAACCTGCACGTTGTCGCATTTCCCACCACGGAAGCGGCAAAGGGCTGAGCACTTGAGCACACCTTTGCGGCAACTGCATCCACCGCTGCATTATTTCTTGCATTTGCATGATATCATCCGCAGTAAGAGCTGAGGAGCAGGGTTATGGTTGTGGTGATGGGGGTGAGCCCCTGATCGCCAAGCATCCAACCCCAATCTGTTGGATTCTTGTGGACCCCCAACCACTTCTGAACCTGGTGGTATGTTCTTTGAGAATGGTGAGCTGACGTGTCTTCTCTTGAGGGCAAGCGAGCATAATTGAGCTTGGTGTTGGCTACTGACTCGACAAAAATTTTGTAGGTCTGGTCTGGCATTACTGCATCATGGGGGTTATGNGGGGGGGGGGGGGGTTATGCACGTAATACCTCCCATTTTGTGGAAGGTATTTTCCCCATACAACGTATTAACATTCACGTCAGCATTGTCAAACACAAACTGCATGAAACTCTCTTTTGAAATTGGTGGTGACTGGCTGCATCAAAGCAGATGTTTAGAGCTGCACTGCCTCACTGTAAGTGCATGAAAATGCGAGAGCTGAGCACATGTTTGCAATATGTTTTGAGCCAAATTTCCTATATAAGTAGGTCCCAACCTCTGTCATAAGTGAAGAAATGAAAGACTGTGGCAGTGCAGCTAATATAAGAGCATGTGAAAAAGCTACACATTTATTTCTCCACGTGTTGAGAACACCTCTCTTATTTTTTCATGATGACGGTCTCATCAAACAGTTTTACAGACTCAGGGATAACGGACTCAACATTCTGCAAAAAATCATCAGACGGTGGATACTCATTAGTTTTGTACCCTTGTGAGCGCATATCTTCCAAAATTATGTCAGCTGCAGCCTTTACAACTCTCAGCCGCTCTTCCTGAACATCACCCTTTCTTTCCTCATACCATTTATTGTAGAGGATTTTATATCCAGTATTTCTTAAAGTCACCACTGCTCCTTTGCAAGAGCCGAGCTCCATAATAGTGATCTCCTTCCCAAAGCGTTTGGTGAGGCGAGATTTCACAGTTCTTACAGCTGGTTCACAAGCTCCTTCAATCTGCTTTATTAGATCGTCTAACGCAAACTGGCATTCGTCACTGTCCAAAATGTAATTGTAAATGCACTCCATGGCCTCATCTAACTGTATAAGTGGTCGATATCCTCTTTTATGTCCAGTTTTTGCCGGTTTGGCAAATAACTTTCTGTAACACTGGATGTGGTACCTAGCGTCAGCAGCAACCAAGTCATGTTCAGTTTGACGCGTTCCATAATCTGTTTCCCCCAATCATCACCTCACCGTCGAGCTGCATCTAAAATAGTATCGCTCGATTCCAATTTTTCTACTTGGTGGACGGTATTCCTTCTGAAATGAGGGAGTTTTTGCTGTAGCCTGAGGAACTCTTCAGTGATATCCAAACCACACAAAATACATATTTTTTGAAGATTCCAGCCAAACTTGATCTTGTGGATCGGGGAGGGTCAGGAATGCAATCCCGTACACGACGAACAGACGCTTCAACATTCTTTTTAGCAATGTACCTCTTTCTACGCATATCATGAACGGTGACTTGATGACGGTTTCGAAGGCAACTCACATTTTCCTGTAGACAACGATGTTGACTCGCAGTTAGTAGAGTGGAAATGACTTTTTCTTTCACCACAACGACTGGGCCTTCATCCAATGTCCTAAGACAAATGAAACATATGTCTGAAGGGATAGACATCTCACTTATTTCACAACCCGCACTCTTGTAAATCTACCACGCAACTGAAAAGGAATGGCGTGGGATTCGTTGGCTTGACCTGTGGAGGGGGCTGGGAGGGAAGCCTACCTGCCGACCCTCTTCCCAGCTCACACAAAGGGCCCGTCTCTCGGTTGCCACCCCACATATTGCACAAAAAAGCATGTTTACGAACTCAACTAATAACATGAATCGTAACAAAAAATGCAAATTTTCCAAGGTTCGGATCATCTCTGGTTCTTAATTTATTATAATATACATTGAGAAAAAACTATTTGTTATATGTAATATATTTAATAAATTTTATTTTAAATAAGGTTGTGCTCTAAGTTGTACAGGTACTATGGTTGTATTATTCTAAATAATTAGTCAATACAAGCTAACATAACGCATTTTATCATTATAGTGCTTATTCACGATGTTAGACGCACTTTTTCTTTCATTTTCCCTTAAGTCAATTTTCAAGGTTTTCGATTGGAAAGCGGAAATGAGGGAACTACGCGATAGTTGCACAGATACACTCCAAAAACAATACCCTACTTCTTGGCTATCGGGTAAAAACTGTTTCCTTCCTTTTAGGTTGCCGTAATCCGTTAAAAACCTAGGCCAACATAGTATAATTTTATAATTCTGTTTTCACATAAATGAATTGTCTTTTCTCAATTTATTTATTAGTGTATCACTGTAAAACTCAACTGTACCCGGGTGAAGCCGGGCCGGTTCGCTAGTTCGTCTATAAGCTCTTCCTGAAACACTTCCAGTCTGTTGTTCTAAGTTGTTCGCTGAAAATATTATTAGTGGAAATATCATTAAATTGTGTCTGTGTTAAAGCTGGGAGGTGATCTGAATCTAATTCAGTAATTGTTTCTATATTAATATTTGTGCCTACAATATTATTGAGTGCAATATCTAGAACATCAATCGCGCCTCCTGAGTTTAGAAAATATGTTGTTTTCTCTGGCGTGAAAATAACGTATTTATTATTAGATGCATGTGTGTTTGAAACTCCGTCATTTGCATTTGTTATCCTACATCCCCAGAATGCATGTTTACTGCTTAAATCCTCTGCAATGAAAAATTCCATTTCGACCTCCATTAATTTCTCGAGGTCTTTTGTAAGTTATGGTGTATTTGGTGCTTTATATGCCGTGGTCATGCAGACGTGTGTGTTGCTTTTACGTACGTTTATGCTAGTGGTCTCCATGTGCGTAAGCCCTTTAATATTAATTTGAAGATGATTTATTCCATGCTTGATTATAATTGCTGTTCCACCTCCATGAGTGGGGCGGTTTGTTCTGTAAATAGTATATCCGCATTAGCTTAATGTATGTTGCGGTTTAAGGAAAGTTTCTGTAATGAATGCTATATCAATACTGTACGTGGCCAAGCATTGTTATAGCTCTTATGTGCTATTTTCAATTCTGGCGGCGTTGTAGATTAGTGTTTGAAGTGATTTGTGCTGGTTTGTGGTTATTTTATTTGACCCAGGTGGCTTTTGGCTTCATTTAGTGTGGCTTGGTTTGCTGCAAGTGTTGTTGCCTCGCTGATTGGTTGGTAATATGGCTTTAATTTCTTAATTAAGTTGGCGCAGTCGCACATACGCTGTATTCAACCAGTTACAGCATACTGGAAATATAATTCAGCCGTTCTTGTGCTGGAGTGTGAGTGGAAGTGGAGACTTGCGTCTGATTGGCTGGAGGCTCTGGCTCTTGGCCAATCACAGCTTCAGCTGTGCGCCGGACTTGATCTGCATACAGAATATTTTTCAGAGAATGTTTTATAGCATGAGGTCTTGTGTTATTTACCGTTTTTTGCGAATGAGTGCTTGGTGGATTTGGGGGGTGGGGGCTGCTTCCTGCTCGAGGTGTTTACTGCTTGCACGCGTGCGGTGACGTCATGCTTCTGTGTTTGTTGTGTTCCACTTCTTGTGCTATTTCGGCGGCTATCCATCAGTTTAAGGGGGTAGTATCCTTAATATATTTGCTAACTATTGTGTATTATCGTTCTCGATCTTTCTTTAGCACACTATAAGATCATAACTAAGTACTTACAATTTCAATTATTTGTTTTTTAAATACGTTGTTAAGGAATAATTAAGTTTTTTTGTCCCTTTGTTTTCAGTTGCTCAATAATCTGAGGATAATTTNTTAAATACGTTGTTAAGGAATAATTAAGTTTTTTTGTCCCTTTGTTTTCAGTTGCTCAATAATCTGAGGATAATTTCACGTACGAAACATCCCTTTTTTAAACTAACTTAATTGTATTCTATGCTTTAAAGTGACTTTTTTTTTGTTTTTCTTTTGTAACACTCCGAAAACATAATCTTTCTGTACCTCTCGAAACTTGAAATCTCGACGCGCATTTGAAATTACTACTTCAAACAAATGAAAGGGAGCACAAAGAAACTAAAGCCGCCAATTGACGAGGAAAAATACATAGATATAATTCCTGACTTGAGAATCTAGTTAAAATAATAACTGGTGGAAATTTAACCGAAAAACTTGTTTTTAGCAAAAAGTTAGTGGGAAGTGGTGCCCTCCTCACTCTGTGGCCACTGTCCGAACTCGGTGGAGGCCTTGCGTGTGAGCATTCCCGGAGTACTGATGGAGGGGGCGGCCGAGAGTGCACAGGGAGCAAACAGCGAGAACCAGTTTCGGAACACCGCGGGAGTTGGTGGTTGGGGTGGGGGTGGGGGAGCTTAGTTGCCTGTAAGCTGTGGCTTTGGCGTGGCGAGGAGCCTAGCAGTTCTCTGAAATGAAATGACGACTGGCAATAACAACTCTCTCCAGCCCTTCTTCAGCTAATATCTCTATACAGGAATTCCATCGGAAGGAATTACACTATATATAATTTTTTTTATAGGATGATAAACATTTTTGCAATTTTCATTTTTTATTTTGCATTTTGCAATTGCATTTCACATAGCATTTTCATTCCTAAAAGACAATCCCAAAAGTTCAACACACAGAAAAACGTTTTCCGAACAAAAATAAATTTAGGATATTCTAAACGTACGAGTATGTAGAGGTACTTTACAACTTCTCCCATGCACAAAAAATCTTAAATAGCTATCTGAACTGAGTATTCTTAGATAACGAGTGGTGTTATAGATTACAAGAATTGCAGTAAAAAATTCAAAAATATAAGCAATTGGAGCGAATGTAGCTTGAGATACCATACCTCGGAGTCAGCCCAGGTGGAATTTTGGAGAAATATGGCATTGTTGAGGTAAAGTGTGTGTGGCATCTACAGGAAGCATGTCCATTCGTGAAACAGTTAAATGTTTGAATCTCTGCATATAAATAAAAAATGAGAATTTGCAACATAAAAATCACATTGGTACAGATACCAAATATAAAGAAGGACAACTCCAAATATCGCACAGAAAATTCTGTGGCTTGGAAATTTATTAAGACAGTGGTATTGAAGTAATAAGGGAAGTAAGAGACGACGAATTCTGGGAAAAAATGATGTTACCAAAACTGCAGAGGTTTTAAATGGAGTGCTTGTTACCGGAATTAGCGGACAGTCGTATCAGAAGAGGAATGCGGGTCCGAGAGCCGCAGCATAAACTGCAAGCACAGGCAGCTGCAAAAAAAGCAAAAAAAATAATAAAATAAAATAACAGTTCAAAATGGCACATTGTAAATAATGTTCTTTTTTGTCACTTACGCAAAATAGTCTGTAATCTTTGTATTGTAGTCACTTATGTCAATTTAAATAATCTTAGTAATTTTAATGTAAAAAATATTGTTTATAAAGCGCTTGTATTGGGTTGTGTAAATGGTGTTGAGAAATATCTCGTTATAATGAACGTATTTTGTTATTGATGCTGTAAAACCGCGCTGCCTTGACCAAAAGAAATGTTTAAAAATAAACTTCAATGTTAGTATGTACATATACGTGTATATGATTTTTATTGAATAGTCCTTCGTCTGCTTTTCCCCTGTTGTTCTGTAAAGCTTTCATCTTTTCCTCCGTGTGTATTTCATTTTCATATTTGTGGCATTTGTATTACATATTACTAGTGCTCGCCTTTCAAATGCAAATTTCATGCTGGTGGTACATGCGTAGTGTTTTAATTGAACTCGTACGAACACGCGTTTTCAATGAAATCTCAAATAATGTGGCTGTATCAAAGTCTGTAAAGTTCCCGTTAGAGTATGGTCAATGTCAAAATCTGCCGTACAGTTCAAATTAATCATTTACCGGACACACACATAAATAGTTTCTGTAAACCCTGGAGAAAATAATGTGTTGGAGATTTTCAATACATACTACACCACACGTGCATAACAATTTACATCAAAAATTCGGACTATGGTTGGCTCGAAATTGAAGTTTGGATGTGAAGAAATAGCAACTAACCTCTAGCTTTTTTTTTTTTTTTTTTTGGTTCTGTGGCCATATTTAATTAGTTATACTCACTTCGACAGTAGTAAATTTATCTTCTAGTATGCTGACACAGTTGCCCTGTTCTGGCAATCATTTCTGTTCGCCCAACCGGGATTTTAATGAGTAAGCCACTACTAAAACTGATACCGAAAAGAAGTGAAATTAAAACACGTACATCGGAGTCGGACAGCAAACAAGTACGTTGCCATTTTGTAACAGCTATTCTTATTGTGCAACAAAGAAACATCGAAATCAAAATCGGGAGTTGTATTATAAATTTTAATTTATTGGTAGTTTATTGAAATAAATAGTAAAATTTATAACAATAACAAAAATCATAGTCGACATTTTACAGTTACTCTACAAAAAACTGTATTGTGACAGTGATGTTTTCATGTTTATCGCTCGTCCTTTGTTTCATACTTCAACCAATCGCCTGACCGGATCGAGTGCTGGCCATACACCTTCCGCTATCCTAGTTTACTCTACATTCGTCTATGTTTACGCTTTGGTGATGGTCGAAAACTCTAGTCTAAAAGGGTATTTGCCGTGGGTTGGCCTATTGTGCCGTGTTTGCTTCGTGTTGCCTCGAATGGTGTTACCTGAAATAGTTTTTTGAACAGTGTGTGTGTGTCTTTTGTGTAGCCATGATTGACATAAAATCGCTACATTCGACATATTACAGTTGATACGGTTGAAAAACATATGCATCAGTGCAAGAAGAGAGTCTGTTTTTGAAAAATGCATATATTATAATCCGTTAAAGCCAGGTTTACACCACGCCGTAATTTAACTATATCATGCTATTTAGTTTATTTTGTAACGTCATTTATGCCGGTCTTAATGATGTCAAATATTATTTCGTAATTACTTTATCGCTGGAGCACATTTTGGCATGTAAGTGTTTCCTAAGTTAAGCTATAACTTCTTTATTTTACCATTATTATTATTTTGTTAACAAAGTTGCATAATTGACAAGCAAAAATATTAAAGTTTGCCTTTGATGATATCTGGTTTTACATTATATACATCAGTGTTGTCAAAACAGATTCTACACATTCTTTGATAGACGCAGTCACGCTGTGCCAATAAGCTCTCCAATGTGTTTAAAAATAAGTTAGCAATGCTGCCAACATGAGTTTACAGGAGTTTTAATTTTCACATATTTTCGCAGCTTTACTGTCATTTTTTGTAACTACGGT
Source organism: Clitarchus hookeri (assembly GCA_002778355.1). Taxonomy (NCBI): domain Eukaryota; kingdom Metazoa; phylum Arthropoda; class Insecta; order Phasmatodea; family Phasmatidae; genus Clitarchus; species Clitarchus hookeri. The sequence goes on along the minus strand of NQII01001205.1, from coordinate 509,152 downwards.
ACTTGTTGACTAGATAAACTCACGATATTGCATCATGCTTATAAATTTATTCACTGTGAATATTGGTTTTCGTATCTACCGCCTGAAGGAACGGGGTCGCGGCTCGCTAGTTGGTAACCTTCGTAAGTTCAGCCATCGGAACGCGGTGGGCAGCGGGTCTCCGAGATTTTGGTAGCACGTTCATACCAGTCGTCTGCAGCCATAATTATTGTAGCATGTGGCAAACATCAGAGGCCTCCTACGCCGGGTGGGTCGACTACCCGCGTCTTCTAGAGGCAGGGGTACTGAATAAGGGCGACACTCCCGTCGGCGTCCCGCTTTTGCCCCGGAAATTTCCTGTTCTTAGATTCATTTTCTCGGCTTCCTGTATTTCGTTCGCTAGATAATTGAAGACGTAGACGAACGTATCCAACGAACCGCCAAAGGGCCCTCTGGGTGATGGGCTAGTATAATTGTGTGGAGTACACCGGGCTGTCCCCGATGAAAGAGAATAGCAGTAATTAGTTAACATCCTAGTTCTGGTTTTCTTTCATTGGTTGAAGTATAGACGTATTGCCTCGGCACCCATAGTGTAATTTTACTCGTTAGTCGATTCACTCGTATTCCGTTAGCATGGTCGCGGCGCCCTCTTTAATCGTTCACTTCCCGAACTAACGTGTGTATTGACTTGGAAATGTTAGATAAATCTAAACATTTAGTTTGCGGCTAAAACTAATGTTGAGCAACATGAAGTCTAATTCTGCGTACGTTATACAAGGCAGTTTGTAAACAATTCAATGTAGAACATTTAAAATAAATTGTATTTGTTTTAAGAATTTATTTTATTTTCAGTTTGCTCCTGCGTATTGGATTATTTTCCTAATAGCTACTTGCCAACTTGACTATGCCTCCCGTTGAAGACCCGTAGAAATATGTGAGTACTCATCAGTTGAGTTTGATTAATTCCACGCATTGTAGTTTAATGTTTAGTACACTAACTCCAGGCTACATTAGTCAATCGGGTGTTCCCCTAAGCAACACAAAATAATATTTTTTATTATTAGGGCAATAATTCACCACCCGTTTAGAATAAAAATGTTAAGTTATAATAAAGATAACAACATTTTCTAATTTATGACCTTATTATGCCATTACTGACCCATATACAAGTATTTGAAAAAAATTCACTACAGCAGTTTGATCATAAAAACAAGGGTATTTCGTCAACAGCGTCATATTACTAATTTAAAACTTTGGGTAAATAATTGTGTTATTACAGTATAGTATTAATATTGGTTTTAATAAACGTAGCTTAATTAGCTTTAATTACAGTTTTTCTAATGTGGAAAAGTCAAAGGAAATAAATACTGTAAAGTCTAGTAAAAGAATAAACAAGACCGTGGGCCACAACTGTCTGAATGTGTATCGTTTGAGGGATAGTTCATCGCTTCCCGCAACGGACATAAAAAAAAACTCAATTTAGCTTAGTTTCAGGGTCCTCATTTTTTATAATATAACTTAGAAAGGACGATTTAGAAAGAACACAATTCAATTATTGTAATGTATCAAATCAATCACACCAGTGACTCAGCTAGATCTATCAGCATGGCCAGTCACACTGCTTTCCTTTCTGANTAATGTATCAAATCAATCACACCAGTGACTCAGCTAGATCTATCAGCATGGCCAGTCACACTGCTTTCCTTTCTGAAGTATGAGTTGTGACAGTGACAAGGATGGAAATGTAGGGAAGTTTGATACGATACGAGGAATGAAAGCCATTAGTGTTGACCCCAGGGCTAAGCTGGATTTTCCCTCTAACTCCCTCATTTTACCATGGTTCGCTTTCCGTTATAAGCTACTGGTTGGCGAGAGGGTGGGGGTGTGTTTTGCTGTCGCCATCTCTCGTCAGAAGGCTGAACTAGCTCAAGAATTTTTCCATTTGCACTTCAATGTCTCGTCAACAGGAGCTACGCTAACGAATTCTACCTGTAGCCACTCATGGGTCTCTTGGCCTTAATGAAGTGCGGGCATTGTTTCCAAGCCACAGTATGTCCGTCTTGGCAGCAATTTCCACACTTTTTGGGGGCGGAATCGGGTATTTAAATTTCGCTGCGCTGGTGTGCGCCTGCACACTGAATGCATTTTGGTGCCTGATTACACCTGGCAGTCGTGTGACCATAATCGCCACAATGTTTGCATTGCGGGACATCCTCAGGTCGAGATTTTTACACTGAAGAGCCAAACAAACTGGCACACCTGCCTAATATCGTGTAGCCCCCCC
>NQII01001205.1:358070-506783 GCA_002778355.1 Clitarchus hookeri | reverse complement strand
GTACACTCGTGAAATGGTCGTACGCGAACATCCAAATGTTATCGCTACCTCGGATATGCTATGTCCCATCTCTCGTGCGCCAACTATAACACCACGTTCAAACTCACTTAAATCTTGATAACCTGCCATTGTAGCAGCAGTAACCGATCTAGCTGCCGACCGCATCGCGTTACTCTGATTGGTTCCATACTTCTGTTATTTGAATACGCACGACTAAACCAGTTTTTTTGGCTCTTCAGTGTACTTCTCGACCGAGACTTGTGTCCAGTGTAGTCGTTTAATGTTGAAAATTTGGGTATCTGTTGGCTTTACCACGACACAGAGAATGCCAATACCAATATATGTAGTTGTGCCATCTGGGTTGGTTTGTCTTTTATAAAATTGTCGAATGTCCGACATCTGGACACCTGCCTTTTGACATCAACGATGTCATCTGCTGGAGTGTGGAGGTCAATGCCCTTAATGATGGCTTTAATGTTGCGTTGGTCTGGGTGTGCGCTTGTATAGAAGGCAATTTGTTCCGCCTTCAGCCAATTTATTGCCTTGTTTCAAAAGAGAGCCGGAGCTCTTTGCGGCGGGTAAGTGTATTTTTGAACACGATGTTCGTTATTCAAATGACTGGCGACGTATTTTAACTGCGTGTGTCTTTGATAAAGATCGTCACGCTTTTTTTTATCGCGGCTGATCTGTGCGTTACATGATTGTTTATTTTTCTTGCGGCAAAGTTGTAAACTTGTTCCCAGTGGTGATTGAAGGGGCTTAGTCTTGCCCGCCGTTCTACCCGTAGCTACAGTGTAGCCTTCGTCCGGGTATGTTTTTGTGAGACTGCAGTTTTCCGAGTCAGTGTCTGAATCATTGTCACGGTGTCGTTTTAAAGACGCAGACTCGGCGTCCATGCTTTGAGTTGATGTGTCAGCCATTGATTATAAGAATCACAGCAAAATAGAAATACCTGAAAAGCGTTCGACTACGCAATAAAATGAATGCGAGGTCCAACAGCTGACCTTATTTTATGGGGCTAGTTAGCCAGGGTCAGGCTAGACCAAAGGGGAGCTGCTCTCCAGGTGGTTCCTTGCGAGTTTAGAAACCCGACCGCAGTAGTGCGAAGACGTCCTCCCACGACGAGTCGATCTCTTCCACTGATGCTTGCGAATGACTGATAAGACTGTGGCTTATCCAATTTTTTTTTACATACCTACCCTATTGCTGTGTGTTAAGTGTATGTCCGAGGTAGGGACGGGAGTTTAGGTGCGTCTCAGGGCTAGGCCCCATATGCATACAGGAGAGGAAATTAAATGCAAGGTGGCATGCATCGTGGCAGAGAGGGATTAAAAGCAGCCATGGCCGCAATTGGGGCCATNGAGGAAATTAAATGCAAGGTGGCATGCATCGTGGCAGAGAGGGATTAAAAGCAGCCATGGCCGCAATTGGGGCCATGAACTGCATCCCTAAGTGTTTCAGCTGAGGCTTTAGCTAAGATGGGAAGTGGGGAAACCGGCATAAGCATCGTAAAACCCTCCCAACAGGAAAAAAATTCAAAACTTATGCATGCATTATATAAAATGCTACAGGAGGCAGCGGGTGTGGATTCCATGCTTTTTATTGTGGAGTTGAAAATCTAGAAGAGAAAGGGGCGGGGCTTTAGGTGCAAGCACAATTGAGGTTGAACTGCTGTCAATATTTTTGTGCAGGCGAACCAGCACAATAATATTGACGGCATTGATTCAATGCAGGGCCTCCCTGCTTCTCATCGAGTGCGTTGGCAAACTGGGCAGCTGAGTCATTGAAACCACTCCATCTTCTCTCTTCCGTGCTGACACCAGGATCTCCACGCCGTGGGTGAAGGTGTGGGGTCCTCACAGGGTACCACCAACTCCCAATCTTTCAAAGTAGTCCGTCGGTCGGGGTGAGTTCTAGCTTGACGTGACTTTCGGAACCTACCAGGCCTGATGGTGAATCAGCTGGCCCAGGAGTGAAGGCTGATGGAAGGAAACTTTCGAGGTCCCACGCATTCCATTCCATTCCTCACGCATCTGCAGTCAGCAGCCTGCAGAATCCAGCAGTGAGGTTCGCTACACTTCGCAATTGTTTCAGCACCTCGAGATCCCCCTCCCTGCCTTGATACATGGGCTGCCTCCTGCACGGTGCGCTTTGCCATCTCGTACTGAGCTACCCAGGTTCCCGACGTCCACGACGACGGCGCTGTCACACGGGCCAGTTGGTCTGCGGGCTGGTATTCGAGTATTCCCAGCCACCCCATGGCCTGAGGATCCACTATCCGCCACCTGGGGACGCGACGAGCCGCGGAATAGTCACCGCACCCAAACTGCTGCAGTCCCGCCACACTCAGAGAAGTCCTCGCCTTCGCTGGTCCCAAGGGGCGGGCAGATCTCGGAGAGAGAGAGAGAGAGAGAGAGCAGCCGCGAGCACGATGTTCATTCCACAGCAGCTCGGCTCGTCTGTGGCCTATCCCACTCTTGCACTCACTTATAAAGGCTGACAGGCTGACAGGCCGACAAGCAGACGTCATACGAACCCGATACAACCAACTCCGACCATGACCTTGAATTCTCACATCCGATTGAGCGCCCGAACATCACGAACTTCAAGTTGATTGATATATGCAACAGAAGGGACTGGAGTTTTATGGGTCCTACGAAACAAACACAGTTGGTCGTCATGCCACGAAGACTTTACAGAAGGAGGAGATACTGGCCCAGGAATATTTTCAGGAATAATGATGGTCTAAATACTTATTGCTTAAGTAGATGATGTTTTTGTTAAACAAGTTAATTGCCAAGATAATGTTTTTAATTTTTTTTTTTTNTACTTATTGCTTAAGTAGATGATGTTTTTGTTAAACAAGTTAATTGCCAAGATAATGTTTTTAATTTTTTTTTTTTGCAGATTTGGTTTACAAGTTACGACTGCTAACCCTGTTAGTGGATTGTTGGAAACTAGCGAACTACCAAGCTATCATTTTATCAGCGATTACAAAGCAATTATTACAGGTGTACCATCTAAAACAAATCCGTGGAAAAAGTTAGAAACAGATTTTATCCCAAATATTTTTTTATGTTCCCAGCTACATTTTTTAAGTAATCAGCTAAATGGCTTAAAAACTAACTTGGAAACTGGTGTCCCGACCAGGACAACATGGATGCCTGAACAGTTAGCATGTCATAACCCTGATTACCTTTGAATTAGCTTCTAAGAGTTCGAAGTGAGTGAGCGATATGCGAAAAGGCAATGGTTCCCGTTATAGTGCAGCTATGAAATATTTTTTTTGTTTGCATCTATTTCATGCACATTAATTGAAGAATTGTCATAGTAACATATTAATAATTATAATGATTTCAGATTTTCGCATGCNCTATTTCATGCACATTAATTGAAGAATTGTCATAGTAACATATTAATAATTATAATGATTTCAGATTTTCGCATGCAAAAGGCATTATTATTGCAACCAGGTTGGTAGCAATGTTAATGTTTGCATTAGGCGGAAGGATACTAAACTATAAAGGAAGTACATCACAAGCAAGGCTGCCGAAAAGTGCTGAGTTAATCATGAACGGCCTATAGTTAACATTCCTCTAAACAGTTTTCTAAAATGTGTAACTTACTAGATGTCTCCCGGGATTCATTACTGTAGTCTGGAAAGCCAAATGACCCCAAATATAGCTTGCATAATATATTAGTTCGTTTAATAAATATAAATGAATTTCTCTCCTTAATTATTATTTATCTAGTCACCCTAGGGTCACAAAAGGGCGTAAAACGTTTATTATTATTAATATGTGTTGAACAGTATTTCGCTGATTGAACGGTTTAGAGATCTGGTGGTGTATCAGATTGTGATTGTTGAAGATTCGTGTTCGCATGCATTAAATGTACAGTAATTTTTGGAAATCTATCTATTTTATATTTCTTTCAAGTCTCTTGTTTATCGCTCGTAACTTCTGAAAAAGGTAATCACACAAAAATAACTGTCTTGGCTACATTAAACTGCAGTGTTTTACCCTGGATTTGAAACAGAAATCTCCACCACGGCAATATGACAACTTACGTGGGTTGTGAGAGCCGACATGTTTTGTTTGATTCGTGTTCCGTTCCGGGCGATACGCTGAGAGAACTTAATCCCCGCTATCAACGCAGCCAAACAAAAAACAAGTGCGGAGTCCTGAGCATATTGGCAACCGCCGGGAGAGAGAGGATTTGACAGGCGGCTGCGTCAGACCAGACTTGGCGGGCTGACACTCAGGCAGCAAATGATAGCCGGAGAAGGGAGTGGCGCGAGACGAAGCCGGAAAAGCAACCCATTCCGGAAATTGGCGGAGTTGCAATCTACAGAGTAAGGATCCGACAGAGTCGGCGGTGTGAAGAGGGGAGGCGGGCGAGAACGTTGATGAGAACCACGAAGAAGCAGAATTCCTGAGATTAGACCCAAGCCTTAGATGACTAGGACGAAGTTCGTGCAGGATGTTGACGTTGATCTTAAATCCTTTCACGCGCAGGAGTTAATAAAGGTCTTAATACCACGGGCTGAGGATCTGTGACGGCACGTATGGAGGAACTTCGATAGCACTGGCCTCGAATGAAAATGTTGAGCCACTAAGTACACGCCGCTGGTGTTGAAGATGCTCTGGTCCAAACATCCGTCCTTCGGAATACACAACCACATGATGGAATATGCTCGTTGCAGAAAGCGTAAGCCCCCAGTAAGCTTAAGCACCTTTTGACTTCGATTGACGTCAACAAAATGAATGGAGCAGGGAAGGTAACGGTCATTTCATGTGGAAAGGGTACAAATAGTGCACAGCAATAGAACTTCCAAAATCGTTCGTAGTCGCTGACACGGTCCACTATGGTTTAACCCGACATTTCTGGAAGCCCCGATTGATTTCTTACGTCTTCCCGTTTCGTGTTCTCCTACCATGCACAGAGCTTAAATTTGGTTGCTGAAATAACTGTTTTAATCAAGTAAACCATACTAAGTATCTTAAAACATGTAGCCTAACAATCACGCCGATTCCCAACACAATGTATATAGAATAATAGCTACAAGCTTCAGTGGCCTCTTTTTTTACGGCGATCAGACTTAGAACTACTTTGTTCTTATTCGCTGACAACATTACAGCACTTTACTCAAGTTGATGTTTAAGGAAAAATATATGCAGTGACAGGCAAAGTTTTTTGACAAGGGTTGATTTCAAATGAGTCTCCAAAATTTGCTTTTTATTGAAATACTGACATAGAAATTAGTTTATTATTGACTGACACTGCGCACACTTCTCATAATAGACCGAAAAATTAAATTATATCGTTACGCTTTACCAAACAGCAATATCAACATAATTTGGCAAATCAAATACTGACAATATTCAAGAGGAACAATTTATGACCTACATTTAAACTACATTAGGAAAAAAACACAGATAGTTTATACTTAATTAAGTCCAAAATAATACGCGAATAAAGCCAACTGGTATTACTGCATTATGGTTGTAGATATAAGTGGAATTAATGCTGGGATTTTTTCCTGATTTCAAAAAATAGAGTATTCATTAACATATTTTAATTCTGCAATTCTAAAGTCAACGTAACTCGCAAACCGAGGGAATGAATTAAAATGATTTTGCGTATTATCTGACGAAAAATTAAAGTACACTTATTGTTTTCTTTCTACATGAACAACAAAAAATAAACTACGTTTGGGACTTCGTAACTCACTCTTTCAGTGCTGAGCTGAATTGTTTGGTCACGTTCACATGATACCAGTACGGAACAAACGCACATGAGCGAGAAAAATACCCCTATCGTAGTTTATTAGCATATTTTGGGTCTTTTAAAAATTTGGATTACATGTTGACGTACAATATACACTAATAACCCTTTCATTTCCACATTAATGTAATATTTCTGGTGTTGTAAATGAGCAATTTTGTGATGTGTGGTGTACCTAATTTGAAAAAGAATATCTGCCGTTAATACAACCAATGGGATTGCATAAACGTATCTTTCCTTCGGAAAATAGGCTTAAAAATAACATAAGTATGTGTTGGAAGTGATTATAATTAATAATTTTGTGTGATTGATTTTAGGCTNAAATAGGCTTAAAAATAACATAAGTATGTGTTGGAAGTGATTATAATTAATAATTTTGTGTGATTGATTTTAGGCTCGGTTTTCCTTTTGTTTGCATTCAGTTAGATAAGTTGAACCATACGAACGTGTTCACATTGGTAACATTTCAACGTGATTAAATGTGCCTGCCATAACATAACTACCTTAACGAGTTCAGATTTTGGTGTTAAAACATCGGAAAAAAAAAAAAAAAACAATATTTTTGTCACAGAGTTACGAACGCCATTCAAACCGTAACGCCGGACATGCTGACANAAATAGGCTTAAAAATAACATAAGTATGTGTTGGAAGTGATTATAATTAATAATTTTGTGTGATTGATTTTAGGCTAGGTTTTCCTTTTGTTTGCATTCAGTTAGATAAGTTGAACCATACGAACGTGTTCACATTGGTAACATTTCAACGTGATTAAATGTGCCTGCCATAACATAACTACCTTAACGAGTTCAGATTTTGGTGTTAAAACATCGCAAAAAAAAAAAAAAACAATATTTTTGTCACAGAGTTACGAACGCCATTCAAACCGTAACGCCGGACATGCTGACANCAAAAAAAAAAAAAAACAATATTTTTGTCACAGAGTTACGAACGCCATTCAAACCGTAACGCCGGACATGCTGACAAGAGCGTGGAACGAGTTTGATCATCGCGTATATGTCGTTCGGGCCGCTCATGTTGGTTACATTGAACATTTATGAATGCATGCTAAACAAACTTCACGGTTATACTGTTCATTTGATTGGTCAATCAAAGTTGTAGGTTGTTTGGTTTTTATATTATACACCTTCAATGATAGGGTATATTTTCATACTCAGCCTGTATAATCGTGTTAAAATATACGTACCTTATTTTTTGGTTAAATTGCACTAATATTTATAAATAATATTATTTATTTTATAGTTAATTCCTGTGATAACAACAAAGGGAAAATATGTGTGTTGGTAATGCCTTACTTCTTAGGCAGAATTTTATTAAACTGAGTGCGCACGAATGCGGTGTGCTCTCCTTTTGGTGTAATTTTCTAAACTCGGTTAAGCTTTGTTTGCATGAGAGGAGGGATATCCTAAAGATGTAACTTTAGCAGAAATTCAGATAAGTTCAAAATAACCGTGATTTGATTATAATGAAGCGTTTCACTTTTCACGATCATAGTTTATATTCGCTCAAATGTGTTAGTGATATAAAAAAAATAACCGTAGATAAGATACACATTAATTATATTGTTAAAAAAAACATAGGGCAATAAAAAAAAATTTACAGCTGGCGAGTTTTCTCTAATAGCACCAACATAACAAAGCGAGAACTTGTCTTTTTTTACACTGTGTTGTAAGGGCGGCAGTACCTTAGAACCTACTTCGGGTTGCTTTGGCAAACAAATGACTAACGTAAGGATATCTTGTTATACCCTTAAGGCTCCCGTCTACCTGGCGCTTCAACTACGTTGTAGTGTGTTTCAAGTACTCGTTTTTCCTCAAAACTATTAAACGTGCGTCAAATGCGCTGCTCTACAAAATGGAATACACTTCATATGAGGGCTGTTGAGTAAGTACTTTCAAAATGTCACGGAAGTTAGAAACACCATTTCAGAGTACTCCAAGANTTCATATGAGGGCTGTTGAGTAAGTACTTTCAAAATGTCACGGAAGTTAGAAACACCATTTCAGAGTACTCCAAGACGACTTAAAACGACTCTTACTACTCGCTGTGGCTGAAGATAAACGCTTGAGAGACATACGAAACTACTCAAGGGTCCTGCACTGAACCTTCCTACAGACTTGCCACCAATAAAATAATGAGGTCACCTCTGAAACTGACATAGGTGCACGCAGTGCGGCTGTAACACTGCCTTGCGCTTAGCAGCGATGGCGCACTTAATGCGCGTGGTATTGTCCGTCCTTACCACTCCCGCGTATCACGGTCTCGAACGACGCTCCCGGTAGGCGAGAAACTGTCGACTCGTACGCTCCCTGGCTGGGCACGGCGAGAGTTGTTCGGCGGCGCGGCCTCTGGAGCCTGGAGCCTCGTGTCAAAGACACTACTCCGCGGGACGGTGAGGGGGTGTTATCGATCACTAGCGCTGGCACGCTACGCGTGGAGCGAGAGATGTGGCGAAGGAGGAAAACAAACCATGGCCGCCGAAAGTTTCGCAGGCGAACAAAAGTGCTGCAGGCGGAGCGCAGCGACGAGCCCTTTCGTCGGTTTCGTGAAGCAGCAAGCCCACTGCTCGTTCGCCGTTCGTTCAGCATTTATTTAAATAAGCGTTTCGAAAATAACCTGGCCGTTAATTGCACACTGTGAGAAACATTTTCCTTAAATTACAAGAAAAAAACACGTAAAATTTATGAACAAATCTTCGTGAAACGAATGACAAGATGCTTTTTTAATAACTGACTAAATTTTTTGTAATTCCGGTTTGTTAAAATAGTTCACGCAATGATCTACAATTGTCGGTATGCAGGTGTATTTGCGTTTAAAAATTAATTTAGAGAATTAAAAAATTTTTACTCTAGGCCTAGATTTGAACACGAATCAAAACTATTGTCTATGACATTCGGCACTCGCCTTCCATCTTCTCGTAGCAGTGTCGTGAATAAATATGTCGTTTTTAGAAATGACACGGAACTTCTTCAGGTGATAGCAATTTTTGACTGTGTTAAATGCCAGTAACAGTTACAGTGTCTTGTGCTAACTTTTTCGTTGTTTGAAGCAATAGGTCAAAGCGGCGTGGATATTCTTACTGAAACAGAAACGATAATTTTCTGGCTACAGTGGCGAAGAACGCATCGTTTAAACTGGCTATTGTTCGTTTCTCAATCCCGAAGCTATAGGAGATACGAACACACTCCGTAATTTGACATTTAAGATCATTACGGATCATATTTGCGTATATTAACTTTCATTTCCGTAAAGAATATCTAAGATACTGACATTCTTTACATTGCATATATTTAACCCAAGAAACTTAACTGGAATTTTTAAATAATAATATTGATAGCGAGTTATTAGATGAAGAATTATGACATAAGTCTTTTTATATTTAATTTTTTAATCAGTATCATTGGAAATCGTTTTCTTTTTTTCTTTATTGAAATTTTTTAAACTAAAAATTCCCGCAACAGCCATACATTTATACTTCTGTCAGTTTTAAACCGTGACTTAATAGACCCATGTGTTTTGATCGTTTGTTCCATGCCAGTGTTACCTTGTAAATTTGGTAGACTTATACACACATATCTCAAAAATGAATCTGATCAGGACTTTAAGAAATGTGACATAAAATATTTACCAACTGCATTTCAAATATTTCATTTATTATTTTCTGGAAATACCTCTGATTTTTTTTTGTGTTTGTGTGAAACACCAATTAATAAAGATGCAGTAAATGGCATGCATTCCGTGCGGTTTTTTTTTTTTTTCGTTTATACAAGATAACATTTTCAAATTAATCACCACAATAACATATGTAATCTTTTTTTTTTTTTTTGCAGATTAAAGGCAAAAAATATGACATTTACCAAATTGAAATCATATTGTCAGAAATTTGNCTTTTTTTTTTTTTTTGCAGATTAAAGGCAAAAAATATGACATTTACCAAATTGAAATCATATTGTCAGAAATTTGGAAATTTTGAACTATTTACGAATTTAAATGATAGACATATTAAAAGATTTCATGTACGTTAATAACACTCAATTTTAACAAAAATTTATAGATTTCCAAAACGTTAAAACAATTGTCATAAAAAAATCTTTACGTTTGTTATAGGAACCAATAACATGGAATTTCAACCGATAATGAATTTGTTCCTTTAAACGAAATAATTGTTTCTTGTTCATACATCATAACAACTTTAAAATTGTGACTAAGACAGCTTAATACGCAAAGATTATTATCGTTGTAATAGGTTATTTAGTATCAACACCATAAAACGTATAAGGTCAAAAAATTTACCAGTGATACACATAACACATAAAACAAACGAAACGACTACATTTGAAATATATATCCGAAGGAAACCAATGAAAATATAAAAGAAGGAGACATTTTCTATATTTTAGACTATTCGGTGTTTTCAAGATACGTTAAGCTGTGACTGCTTAATTTTCTGAGTTTATGAAAGTCTCAGGAGTGATGTAAATTCATTTTATGGGAAATTTAGTGTCACGCAGAATCTCCGCTACCGGAGAAAACAATTTCCTTCGGCGCAGCCAATAAAACTGTATTTCAAAGAAGCCTCCCTATAAAAGTCATGCACGGCCAGTGGATCTTTAAAAGAAAACTCTAGTAAAGAGGGCAATAAAATGCTTTTATAAGTCAACATGTATACACACATGACCACTTTACAGATGTAAGACCAGTAAATGAAATAAACATTATATAATCCTGCTGTTTTCGTCAGGTACATATTAGTGGTTTAATAAAAAAAATTGCACACATTTAAATATTATAATTTGTTTTATATTTTAAGGGAATCTTGCAAAACGAAGAATCATAATACGCTCAGCATGTTACAGGGTATATAGACTGTTCACGGCAAAGTGCACCTTTCAAGGTCGTGCTAAAGAGATTCTTTCAGAAGGTTTGCATCCTTTCGCAGGTTGGATTGGATTGGAAAGGGCTTATTAACGTCCCCCGGCGATTTGCCTGAAGGTTTATCAGGGGACGGCTTACAAGATAACTTATGCCCCAACTTAAACTAACACCCATGCCTTGCCTAGGATTCGAACTCAAAGCCTCCCGCACCAACTGACTGCGCCAAGGGGAGGTCGGCCTTTTCGCCAATTGTTAATATAACAATTGTTATCTTACTAATAAATACTGTGTATGTTTATTATATATATTAGAGGTAAACGTCTTGGGCCACAACAAACTATATATTTTTTTGCTATATGGCCTGCTGAGAAAGCCTAGAGGGTGCTCACTTAACCATGAAAAGCGTATACAACGTGCACCACAACGGAAATTCCGAAAGGTTATTCCTGACAAAAAANGTGCTCACTTAACCATGAAAAGCGTATACAACGTGCACCACAACGGAAATTCCGAAAGGTTATTCCTGACAAAAAAAAAAACGAAATTGTTTGTACCACTTTTTCCCTACAGAAAGTATTAAGGGAGCTAAGCACTCCTAAATTCCACGGTTTTAAATGTAATTGAGTTAAAAATATCAGGAAGTACTCACGATTAAGTAACAAATCGGCGAATAGTGTTTTGTAGAACGGATATCATACACCAGTGAAAATGCAGTTGGTGATACCATCCCCCGTAATTATAAAAATAGAGTTTGGCACCCTGTTTTTGAACGTAAAATGTGAGTAGTAAGTTGTTAGCGATTTGTTGAGAAGACGTAAGAATCAGCACAACTTAACGAACAAAAATTATAGTCATGTCGGAATACTCTCGGGTGAACCGAATTCGCCAAATTCTTTCGGAAAGTACGTATGAAAAACAGAAGTGTGAGTGGCCTGCGAGGTTGGCAACACGTTTTCACTTTAGGATAAATGTGGTACAGACATTTTCTTCTTATTTTTTGTCAGAAATAACCCGCCGGAGTTTGTCGGTGATGTTCGGAAACACGTTGTATATAAGATGTGCCAATGCGAGGAAGTCATCTATACATATTATAAAACTCAACGTCCGATTTACTTCTTTTTTTTTTAAGACATAGCTTTGTTCTATGGCCAGGTTTTAGTATATATTTTGCAACGTAAAGTAGCATAAGCAATAAGCAGTGACGATAATAGTGAATCAAGTAGGAAACACGTTTGCCGTCAGCGCGCTCTCTTGCAATACGCTGTCTAAACCGTTAAAGATGGAACAATATTAATAGTTTTGTGAAAAAGTAATTTTTCGCGAGTCGGTTGACCGTACGCAGATTTGAAGAGCCATGGCGGAAGCGTGGATTAAGCAGGGGGAGGGGGAATGTAACAAGAGTCCTCGGTCGGCAGTCAGTCGGCTCGCGTCGTTAGTAACAAACTAATCACGTTCGAGAATGTACGTGTATTTATTACGAGTCCGTTGCAAATTTTGATTTCGATTACTTGTCTTTAAAAAAAAAACCTAAACAATAATTCTGTAGTCCACGCGAGCGGTACCACGGGCACAGCTAGTCATTTCTAAATAAAGCTATTCAAGAGCATTTCTTTTTTATTTTATAAAATTTTATAGTTTTTTGACACGGTATCTACAATATCTTGATTATAATACCAAATAACCTGGAAAAAATTAAAATTTTCTTCTCAATTTTTAACTCAAATATGAGAATTTTAATTAAAAATATTATTTCGTTTAATTTTCTAAACGTTACATCAACAAAAAGGTTGGTTTGACGTAGAGATATTATTGAAGTCACGGGAGTTACATGTTGAAATTTCTTTGAAACCTTGCAATCGGTCCACATGCAGCAAGGATTCATATGCTCATTTTGTCTTTAAATTTAATCTTAAAAGTTGAAATTGAAATACGGGAAAACAGCATCACAATTTTCTAAGAAACATATTTCACGAAATTTTAATAACATGAAAAATTATTTCGAGCTTAATTTTAATGTATTAATTTTGTTTAATTTTATGGGTTGTACGACAAAATATGTAAATTTTTAATGATAAAACTGGCCACACTAATTTTTTTGGAAGAAAATAAACCTTCCACCGTTTTCATACTTCACCAGGCAAGTATTTCGTACCACAAAATAGGATATAAAACACAATATGCTAAAAATATATAAATTAATTTTACCCTCTCGAACGCACTTAAAGCAACGAGGTTAATCAGCACCTGATTGCAAAGACATGGGAAAGCTCATACTGCGGGATTCCACTAAATTCTCCTTGACTTGACTGGCTATGGATAACAAATTGGAAAAGCAATCGCTAATTCATTCAGAAGAGTTCTAACCTACGGCTTCTCGAATGCTACTTAGGTAAGTCACTTCATTACCAAACGCTAGATCCACTAGTACGGTTCACTTAAGAAATCTGTATAGCTCTCTTCACGAAGAAATTTTTTCGTAAAGCCCTCGTTAGCTTGTGATAAGGAGAGGAATGGAGGTTGCGATTTTCTTACATCGATTAGATGCGCACGTAGACCATCGTAATGCAAGTAAAACTAGATCGGATGAAAAATTCTCTCTCTTAGGTCAGAACTTGAATCGCAAACGAATGACAAAAAAAAAAAAAAAAAAAAAAAAGAAAGCCTTTTACCTTGAAACGTTTAGAACGAACCTGTGTGTGAATAAATGGCATCCGTTGGATTCGTTGCTGGGTAAATGTAACGAAGGCGTGTTGGCGAATGTAAGGCAAATGCCTGTCAATAAATGAATAACAAACGAAGCTCGTGATGTAATGTATTATTACTCAGTAGGTTCCTGGCAGGCCCACTCGTTTGCTGATTGTTTACGTGTCTGACCTCTGGTCAAGTGTCCCGGAAGTTTTCGGACAACGATTTACATACATTGAACTTTATGATGACGAGAAAGCAAATGTTGACCTCTCATTTCTTAATACCAGGAGCACGTGGCACGTTGACTGGAGTTCCCCACAAAGAAGATAAAAAAGCAGCAAGGGAACCATAAATATTTAACACTGCTGTACCAGCAGCGCGTTATGTAATTCGCCTTGAACTACTGGTTTTTTTCAACACTGGAAAGTAAATTTGTTCATATTACGGAAACTATCGTCTATTACGGAAACAGAAATTGACAGCACTTACTGATTAAGTAAATACTTCTTTGTTAATTTTTATAATTGTTGCTGTTTTGACAGATTGAAAATTTTGTTGTATTCGTTTTTTCGTGGTGTAACTTGTCCGACTGCCTCGATCATAGTTACGTAATACTTGTAATTTAATCGGGGGTTTGTTTCCCGTCTACAATTTTACTGTGATCTGCGTCGAACAACATTAATGATGGAATATGGTTTATTGATGTAAAATACTTTTATTTTGTTTTATTTCTTGGTTGGTTATCTACTACTTGGTTAGTTATAAAATTTGTATATCTACTTTTAAGTAAGAGTTTTTTTTATTACATTTTTGTAACCTGCTTTGAATGGTTATGATAGCTAAACGTAATTTTGCTTCTTGTGTAGTTTTTCTGCCCTTCGCAATTTTTGTATTTACCGTAACGTATATATACTTAACACAACTCATCAAACCACTGCCATTCATCTTAAAACACAATGCAGCTATTATATCCGGTTATTAGAAAAATGTTATGTCAATTTGCAAAACTGTACGTAGGGCTAACACTTGCTTGTTTAATTACTTTCGATGCCAAATGCATATTTTCTTTCTGGAAAGCAACAGGCAGTTCCTGAACAAAGGCTGATATTTATTCATTTTATGTAAGTAGAATATAAAAGGGGAGTATAGCATTAGGGGCTGTGAGTCCGGCACCGGCGCCGGCGCCGGCCTATCGTTATGTAATGACGTCACCGAACCATCATATTGGATCCACGTGACCTTAATCTTAACTCATGACTTTCACCCTTGAAACAAAAAAATCTAAAAATTCCAAAAATTTACCTAACAATTAAAAAAAAATTAAAAAATCAAAAATATTAGTTAAACATTTATAAAAGATGTATTACAATAATTATAACCATATTAATAATAACTTTATTTAAAAAACGTAAATTTTCGGATCTTCCACTTCGACCGACCCACGCCAATTTTTATTGGTTATTTCACCAGACAATTACTAACCTACGTTAATTAGTTAAAGCCTCCATGCTTCATATATTGACCTTTTTTTTTTTTAGTATCGTCCACTAGAGCGCAAAGGTAAATACCAATAACTGTCTCATTGACACAAGGTCTGTAGGTAGCAGAACCGGCATCAGCAGCCTCGGGAATACACATGAGGTCGACGAAGAGTGGGTGCAGGTTAATATCTGGAACTGGAGGCAGATTCATCTGTGATAGATATTGACCCGAGTGCTTGGCGTCGGCGATGCACTTGGCGGCGTCTGATCGTCTGGCTGGCTGCATCCTTCTTAAACCCAGATTGCTGGAAATGGACCAATGGTTCGTGCCCCACCTGAAGCGAATCCACAGCACAGTCTGGCACGTGGTTTGTAGCATGAGTCTTTGCTGGGGCGATGATTTGGTCCACGGTGCAGGGAAGCTGCGTCTATGGCCTTATGTGGAACACGATGCAAGCCAATGCTGCTGGACAGTCCAATTGAATTTGCATTGAATCGTAGACGATTGGAAAATGTGCGAATCGCAAGTGTTGTATGCTGCTACCATCGCAGGTCTCGGTGTAGGTGCGCATATGTCCATCTTTTGCGATGAAACTATACTCCATGCTACCGTAGTCTGGTTTGGTGCTTGTATAGATGTTCGTAGGGCAGAATGGAGTCATTGTAATGATCAGACCTCCAGGCGACTAAACGAGCTCGTTGATTTTTCCCACTTATATATCATTTGATGTCGATCAGGTGTGCCACCATACGAAAAACTAAATTCCCCCACATTTTAAGAAGATCGGGTGACTTCGTGTCAAGTCGTAGATAGCCGATTCCCAGTCCAAATACGAGGCACGCCATTTGCGCAGCAGCTGCGCGTTCATCAGTGCACAGTCCCAGTCAGGTTCTGACCTGTCGCAGACATGATGCGAATCACCATTAATTTTCGTCAGCTTGCACTGCGAAGGACCTCCATACTCGGTCTGCAAGTAGATAATTTCCACTTCAAATTTACGCAAGTCGCTAAACCATTTTTTCTGCTCAGGTTATGCTATGTAAATCATGGGCTTTAGATACTGCATCAGCAAGTCTCGCAGCACATTTCCCACATGACAGTATGGTATCTTGCCTTCGTCCCACTCTAGTCCGTGGTAGTATTTTGCTAGCCAGGCGTTTGTGTTCTAGCTTTTCTCGTCTTACAGTTTCCTCGAATAAGGGGACGGAAGGCGCATGTGTGTGTTTTGCCGTCGTCGTCGTAGGACACTGCGATCTCCATGAGCACGAAGCCTTTTTAAACCTGGAAATCTTGCAGATTACAGTACATCTTGAAGCTGAAAATGCTTGAAGACGAGTAACGGTAATGGTACTCGTGAGCACTTCTTTAAGTATGCTTTTGTCGTAATAGTTTTTAATGCGTCAATCAGTCTCGCCTGCAATTGGGATGTTTCGGGCTCTGTGTGTGTTTGTAGGTATGCGCGTGTGTTTGACACATGTGCAAGAGGAAAATTATAGTTTTTTTCACCTTATTTCTTAGTTTCACAGTGTCACAAGGTATCTTTGGTTTCGCCGGAATTAATAAAAAATATAGCATTTTATTTTTTATACAAAAAAAAAAACAAAGGTGGAGTTTGAGCTAGAAGTAATTCACAAAAAAAATTGTACATACAATTAATTTTCTTCATTCGAAAGGGTTTAATATAGCTCTAAAATTTCATGGTCTCCGTAATGCACTGGCTGCAAAATGCTCTAATTTTTTCGCACTTGTGAAGTATATTTCCGTACATGTCTCGACGATGTTGAAGTGTGCTGAATGAGAGCTGTATACGCATGTATTTGCTGGAATTCGTATTGTTGTATAAATCTGCTTGGTGGACTAGCATCTCGGGAATAAATCTATGTTTTAGTTCGTGTATTCCATTAAGGGTGAACACTACTGACACCTGATGGATTAGAGGCCGCACACATATACATACACATATTCGCATGTCACTTTTCATTCGGCTAAAGTCATGTAGCAGTGTGATGGGACTATTGGTCGGGGGGGGGGGTTGTTTTGCCGCGGATCAGATATATCTCTTAATGGAGCGAGCGCACACGAAAGTATGAAAATACAGAAGTTTGTTTGCCGAAGGGAAATATTTTTTATGATTTTATACTTGTGGTGGGTGTACCTTTACGCTAGCGTCTCCTCATGGTATATAATTCTTTCCCTGCAAAACTTACTATATGTGCATCATTTATGCGTATAAATAGTTTTATATGCTGACAATGGGTGCTAGAAAAATCGCCACGCATTGAGTAACCATATGGGTATTTTTTTCCCGCTGCCTAAGTTTCCTAATGTTCTGATTGGGAACGTGGGAGGAAAGGTTTGTAATGGTGAGCATCTATGCCTGGGTTGGGGGGAATGCATGGGATCCTTCACTGCCCGCATCGCATACTGTGAAGGGTAGCGAAGTGGTTTTAACTCTTTTTTGTTGTTTTTCGAGCCATGATTACTTTATTTATAAAACAGCATAACGCATCCGTACACGATACACGTTTTTTTAACATTCTCTATTTAATTTTTAAATAATTATGTTCGTACACGTAAAATATAAATACTTTATGATAGTGACGGCTATAGTAAAATTAAATTTTTTTTCTTTAATTTACAAGAAAACTGATAAGCTGAATATTTTATTTTCTTTAAAATATAACAAAACTAATATACTAAATATTGTTTCTTTACCAACAGTGTTATTTTAAATCTTATGCGAGCTGGACATAACTCGAGATAAAATAAAAATCTTTATATTGTTTTAAGCACATTTATTTATGCACACACATTACAATATTATTATTCTGCATAACACAAGGAATGTTTTTTTACATGTGTTTCATCTCTGAGTCTTAAAGGGCATTACACACACAACCATTTTTTTAAATTTACAGTGGGTTCCTCGTAGTTTTTGTAATGTACCATGGGTTATCATAACTTCACAAACTTAGGGCTTCGGCGTTGCACAGGGCACAGTAATATCTTTGATTTTTGCACTCGTGAAGTCTTGCGGCGTACGTCTCGACGAGCTATCGAAACGGAGGGCAGAGGCCCTGCTTGTGAAGGTCTACAATGCTCGTTCGGAAGGGACACGCATTGCGAATCGCCGACTCTTGGCGTCTTCCAAACACACACACAGAATAATAGGGAATTATGGCAGAGTCCAGCATTGCTGAAATTTCCTCGTACGGAATATTCCTCTTGTCCCATCTTTGTTCGTGCGTTTTGTACGTCTGTAGGCGGCACGTCTGTTGCAGGTTGAGGTGCTTCCATGGACACGGCGGTAAAATAGTGAAAACTTTGGTTTTCTTGTCTTCGCCACTGTACGAGATGGCAATCTGCTTGATGGTGTACGACTCTAACAAGCAAAAACCTTGGATGCTGCAAAACATTTTTTTTTTCACTAGATGTTTTTTGTTATTTAAAAATTTTAGTTTCACATGCACACACCGAGTTTCAAAAATTTTCCACAAATCATTTTAAACTTTATCGAGGTCCATACACATCGAGCACCTGTGTTCTGAGTTGGTTTCCACGCCGGGTATTGTAAGTCAGTAAATTTCTTGAAGGGGAGCATCTTCCACCGGTACAGCTTGCGAGTATATAACATGCACGCAGACGTCGTCTTCTACGGGAAGAGCGTCGTCAACAAGGACGTTGTCTTCAACGGGGAATTAAATGAGCTTATACATAAACGCATTTTCCGTCATGTTATAAAATATTATCAGAGGCAAAATTTAGGTTTCATGTCCTATTTCGTGAAACAATTATGTAATTCACACCTAATTCATATGATTAAGGTATACTCTCGTTGTCAATCTAAATTTATATGATATGAGGGGTTAGGAATATATTTTCAAATTAATAGTTATGTAGATAATATTGCTGAGTATGCCAAATGTCCCAAACAATTTAAATTGATCTTTATTTGTTGGCATTATCTATTACAATCATCAAACGTACGTAACATTACTGTCCACTTTGCCATGCAAACTTGCATGTTTTAGGTGGGGCAGGTATTTTTTTTAACTGTGTGAATATAATTAACTAAGGTTAGTTAGTTATAAATATTAAACTATTCAACAATATTCCAACAAATTTTGTGTACTAACAGTCAATCAATTATACGATAGAGATCCTATTTTGCAGGCGTTTTTGTGAGATAATGCCAGGGGAGAAAATTGAACATTTATGCCGTATTCACAGAACCATTCAACTAATTTTCACCAAATTTCACACAGCAATAGTGCTACAGAGTTTGTATAAACCTTCATGATTTAAGTGCGCCAGACTCTGATTTGGATGGCTCTTAACAACGAGGTCTTGAGATCCGATGAGTGTGAAATGAGGTGAGAATAGATGGAGAAGCGCCGGAATGCAACGCCGACCAGCGAAAATGCGGTAGTGACCCAGCCGGAGATAGAACCCTGATCGCCTTGATGGGAGGCGAGCAGTCTAACCGCTCAGCCACTGCAGAGAATGAAAATAGGTAAATGTTATTTTAGCATTATTAGTAAAACTGCTAACGTGTGAACGAATTTCAAAATTATGGCAGTTTAATGTGATGATTCATCAATAACAAAATTAACCAATTGAAATAAACATTTCCATAATTTATATGACTATTATAAAATATTTTGACTTTTCTTAAATATATATAAATTTTTTTTTGGAATTTTGAAAATGAAAAGATTTCTCAAGACATCTAATACCTCAGGTTACTGAAAACCTATGGGGTCTTCCTCTAATCATAACTTCAGAGCTTAATAACGCTTTTCCCTCATATCGTTATTTTAATTTATTGCCCTCCAAAGTATATTTTAAGTGTATTGTCATACACGGAAAAAGTATTTCATCAGTATAAAATATTAGTTACTGAGGTAACCTGAGTTTCAGTCCCAAACAAAATAATTTTGTTGTTGATACAAAAACCTATGTATTTCAATATCATGATAATTATTGCGACCACCTACACTTAGGCATATAAAGTCTGAGAATATAGACACATCCGAAATTATACTTTTTGCATAGCCCAGTGCTTATTAGTTACTTAATGCCCGGGGGTGGCGCGAATAATCACTACATAAGCGTGCCGCTTATGTGCGGTCAATTAAGACAATACTTTAAAATTTTCGATTTTATACTCTACTAATCAGTATTATGGCTAGTGTGTTAACAGATAAATTTTGTTTAGACATGTGCTAATTTGACGTGGAACTGTGCCACATTGACCCTATAGGAAAATGTCAGATGTCACTGGTCCAGATTAAAGCAGGTCACGACAGTGATTAATTTATTTTTAAATACTCCTCGGTGCTCGTGAACGATGATGTGTCACGCCCATGTGGCGAGGGATGTTGCTGAATTGATATAGCCGGCGGGAAACTGAGTTTGAGTTCAGCACTAGTACCTCACAGAGCCGGAGTCCACTTGAATCAGACGATCATTTTGCCAAAACCTTGCGATATTAATCAGAAAAATATAACAATTGTACGGATATCAGTAGGCAGGCCACTCACTAAGCTATAGATATGTTGGTCACAAGACCAAAGATTTCTCATTTGTGTAATAATTGCATTTTTATTCTGTGTTGACTGTTATACAATGGAAAGACCGTTGATCGGTTCCCAGTAAATTGTTTTTTTATATGTAACAGGATTTACACTCCATCGTGTTCAATTGAATGGACTTTCGTAATTTTCCTAAGACCCTGAACTATAATATCGAGAGCGGAGTGGGTAGGAATTTTTCAATTCATGGCTCCTCTTGAGCGCTAATATATCATCAGCCTAAAATAAACTGGGACTGTGCTACTGACGGGAACACTTTCTCACCTTTCTCCGTTTTTGTGTGTGCATATATATATATATATATACAGAGAGGATCACATTAAATTTGCACTGCAAATATTTCGGAAATGAAAGATTCAATTGATGTGCTGGTTTCACAGAATTGAAGTTTAGACAAGGGCTCATAATTGCAGCCCAGACACAGATATTAAATAAGCATTAGAATGTGTTTTTCTTGAACAAAGTTAGATTTTTTTCAAGCAGAGCAATACATTTTCACATCAAGAAAATAAAAGTACAGGGAAATAGATTTTCAATAGTGTTTTTTGCAGGATTCTAGTACAAGCAGTTTACATGCTATTATAATTTGACCTCCTTTTAACGAAGTGCTTCGTTACTAGGCTACAATGACCTTATATTTTTTTTCTGTTTTAGCGTGCGTGGTTTTCTTCTGAATGTTCAAGAAAACACATGTGACATCTTGTACATTTATGAAATTGTTACACTATAATTTATCTGCACTTTCTTTAAAAAAAAAAAAAAAATTGTGAATTCTGAAGAATTTTAAGAAAACTGTTCTTCAGAAGTTGTGTTTAAAATGAAGACCACCAGCTACAATACAAGCTTCCAGTATTTCATGTGAAGATTGCTGCACATGTCGTAATATTTAGCAGAAACTTCAGAACAGCAACTGTAATACGTTGTTTCGTATCCTCTGGTGTAGTCGGTGCGTCCTTGTAGGTAGTGTCGTTTAGCGTTCCCCACAAAAATAATTCTAAAGGGGCGAGGCCTGGTCAAGGGCGGGCCAAAGTACAGGTCCCTTTCGTCCAAAACCACGATTTCGAAGCAATCGGTGAAGACAAGCTGTAGTATGTATTGCACTATGCACTGTACAACCATCATGCTGATACCACAGGATCCTCCTAGTCTGCAATGGAAGGTCTTCTAACATCTGTTGAAGTTCGTCTGTTAGTAGGTTGGCACACTTTTGGGAATCCAGTGTTCTTTCTATGAACAGGGCCAATGAGATTATGGCACGCTATTCCACACCACACATTTACACTCCAAGGACGCTGACGTTCCCCTTTACGAAGCCAATGAGGATTGTTTACTGACCTATAGTGCATGTTTCTGAGGTTGACTTGGCCATGATTTGTAAATGTTTCTTCATCACTAAACAAGATAAATGAGAAATCTGGTGTATCATGTCTTACTGCCCATGTAATAAAATTAGCACGATTCTCAAAATCGTTTCCATATAGCTATTGATGGAGATAGACATGACACGGACGGAACTTTTGACGGTGCAGAATGAGTAGCGCACTTGCCTGACTAATGCCACTCCCTCTTGTGATTGCATGTGAGCTAACTTGCGGATTTACAGCAAAAGCAGCTAGAACGTTAATTTCACCCTCTTCTCCAGTCTCTCTTTTATTTGTGTTACGTTATCGATATGTTACACTTCAGTTTCGCGTAATTGGTTAAAGAGATTCGCAAATAATTGTTGAGATGGTTGACGTCTATTGGGATATCGTTCAGCGTACACATTACAAGAAAGAACCGCATTCTTCCTAAATTCACCATACATCATGAGCATGTCGGCTTTTTCATCATTAGTAAATACCATCTTCCAGCACGTCCTATGTCTAGGTAGTATGAACTCTCATAACGTACTAACAAGGAGGTTCCAGTGCAATCAGTGTAAAGGAAACAAACTGTAAAGAAACATACTAACATCGTAGCCTCCTAACAAAGCAGTTTAATGGAGCAGACATATGTCGGTATTTAAAATTGTCATTATAAGGTAGCACGTAACTTATTGCATTAGAATCCTGCAAAAACTCCATAGATACCTTAATTTTCTGTAGTTTTATTTTGTTGATATGAATAGGCGTTGTTCCAGTTGAAAAAAAGTAATCTTTGTTCAAGAAATACACATTCTAATACTTATTTAAAATCTCTGCCTGGGCTGCAATTATGAGCCCTTATCTAAAGTTGAATTCTGTGAAACTAGCACATCAATAGCACCCTTCATTTCCAAAATATTTGCGGTGCAAGTTTTAGGTGATTCACTCTGTATACATATGATCCTAAACTACATGTACAATCTGTATAAATTGATTACCTATGGAAAATGAAAGTGAAAGCATTATATTACTTATGTCCTACGGTAATTCGTAAGGGAGGTATGTGCACTTGGACATCTATATTTCAATGTGTTAATTCGAAATAATAAAACCACTTCAAATGAAATAACAATTCCATGGATTCTTGTATCGAGACCAAAAATATGTGAACGGTTGTTAGGTAATATCATCTACATTCATCGAGAAAATAAGGGGTGGCAAGATATTATCCAACAAATGTGTGTAACCCTTGGGTGTTTATCTCTTTTAATGACGTCATAATCGTGTGTACATTAATGTACAAAAAAACGTTGTCTTGGTTTAACTCTCTCAGAGGAACGGTTATTGAAAAAAAAAAGAAAGTTTGTGAGTGTACTTGGCAGGCAACCAACTACATCGTGTATACGACGTGCCATTATTCGAAACTCTGAGGGCAGCAAAACACTTCCATGTCAAACCGAAGCGTTGGCCCCTCAGGCCTCTCACTGCCCATTTTAAATACACAGAGCCAAAACTATCCAATATATGCCAATGCTGGTACATGCCAAGTGTGACACCACAGCTTAAAGATTTTGAGAATACAAATGCATATGTAAATATAGATAGAGAAATTATAAGAAGATTTTACCGTGGGGCAAAGGAAATTTATAAGAAGTGTAAGACACAAGTAAAAATGTGAATGTAAATGCTGGCACGGTTAAATATCGACAACTGTTAGGTACGTAGATATGGCTTAACGTCTCGTCAACAGCGAGGTCCTTAGAGACGGAGAAAATTGCTCAGAGACGTAGGAGTGTGGAAGGAATCGGCCATGGTCTGCAGTAAGGAAGCATCACAGCATTCGCCTGGAGTGATTTCGAGAAACCATATGAAGTCGAAATGAGGATGGCCGGGCCGGGATTTGAACCCACGTCGTCCCATATGCGAGTCCAAATATTTACCACTGGACCACCATTTTAAATTTTGTTCCAACTCTATCGATTATCAGTTGACCAATTTGAAAGAGTTCCGTGACATGATCCCACAAAGGTTGACTCGCACACCTCGTTTGGTAATGACGAAAAGAAGATGAAAACGAGAAGGGTGGCGACTCGTGGAGAGGGAAGGCCAAATTCTAAACTAACACCATGCCTTATGGGCGAATTTTTCAGGGAAAATTGTGAACGATGCACACACAGTTTTTAAGCAACCTGGAAGAAATTGAAATGCAAAAATAATTTTAAAAAATTGCTGTACCAGTTTGATAGCTGTAGTTGAAACGGCGTGGAAATAAAACAGCTGCGAAAACCAGAAACGCGTCGCCTCTGCAATTCTCTCTCCTCCTACGGTTGTAAATAAGGGAAGGGGTGCTTTAATGACAGGGGGAAATAGGAAGATCAGGAATATATATTAATTCGGTAAGCATGGCGAGGGTAAGGGGTTGTACACGCTTACCCATATAACTATATTTACGGAGCTCTGAAATTTTTAAAAAATATTTAAGTGTTATTTACCATCACTGTTTGGCACAGTCGGTTTTTATATATTCGAAACTGTGAATGTTTCAAAACCCTGCCTTCTGTTTATAGAGGTCGCTTTTGATGGATGGTCGGTTAAGAACAATTTAGGTAATTATGCCATATTTCATATTTTTGTATTGGCTTTATTTCTTTTGAAAACTAAGATGTCATGTTCATCGGAAATTACGTCTTTTGTGAGGAAACAAAATTAGTTAAAAAATATTAGACGGTTTTTACTATGCATTGTCGTATGATTTTGATTTAGCAGAGAAACATGCAGAAATGTGAGCGATATTTAAAAATCATCATATATAATAAATGGTTTAAGCCCGAAAGAGGGTGTTTGTATTAATAAAGCCTTAGGTGGAAGCATCGTGTGGTAACGGTGCTGGCAATAGAAGTTTCCAGCAGAAGTCCTGCTACGTATGAAAAACCCGCATCGCACGCGACGCGGTAGAATTGTCCGTTGCGCAGTGTCGTGTGGAATAACTATGAGGTAAGTAATTGGGGCAGTACATCATGCAGTCAGATTGACACTGGATAGTTCAGATGGCGACAGTGATTGGTGATGTCTAACGTTACATGATGGAAAGTTGCTTACAGGCGCGCGATCACGGTGCAGGCTGCCACAAATACCTTTCATTTTTAACGGATAAATCACGGGAACGCTCATCAATATGTACCAGCTACAAAACAACAAACACTTCACTTGACTTGAATATGTATTTTGAAAGTCACGTTACCTAATACGAGCATAAGTTTCGAGTCCCTCAATAAACATAATTAGCATAGCTTGGAACCTACTTTACATCACGCCATGCTCAAAAGTCTGACAAAAAAATTACAAAACTTTTTTAAGGCACGATCTTAAAAAGAGAACAAAAATTAAATTCCTCAGATAAAACATTACACGTGAATTGAATATTTGCATTTACACAAGTCAGACATTTTCAACTTTGAAAAAGTGTCTTATCAAATTATAAAATTACCGGTGTCCACAAATATGTCACATTATTATTAAATATTTGTTAGATCAGATGATTGGTTTTTGAATGCCGAATAAGATACATTTTCCATGTGGAAGTTTCCCCCCGTACCCCCCTTTTTCACTTCCTCGAAAAAAACGAAATATGGTTTATTTACTTTACGTCTTACGAATTATTCGTTCCTACAACAGCAAAGTGTATATAATATTGATTTAAAAAGCGACAAAGTGCTTTCATTTATCTGCTTCATTGGAAATTTCGTAAAACTAATCTTACTTTTTTTTTAAAGTACAAATTTTGGATGTCCTATATTGCTATACTTGTACGCTAAAAATTAATGGCTATTAGCTTAACAGTTCTTTAAATATGCTGCATAAAGAGCTTGTGCTTAAAAAAATTACATACACTAATTAACTGTTTAAAACATTAAAAGTTAAATTTCAATTCCATAAAATAATTTAAAGACAGAAATTTTTGCCAAGAGTTTTAAAAATAGGAAGAGAGTGTTTTCCAAAAACATTAACTGCCAGTTTTGCTCAATTGCACTATTTGTTTATAAAATTAGGCGGGATTTGGCCAGTTTAATTTTAGAATATGATACATAAGTCTTTTACAGTAATTTTATACTTGTCAACATGGTGGAAGAGGTATCTTATAGAGCGGTTGTTAAAATAAATATGTAATATATGACATGAAATCAGTTGAATTGGCTTAGAGACGTGAGATACCACATAATATAAGATACGGCCAAAATTTTGATGTATTATTGATATAATTGACGCCTGCGGCGTCCCTATATGTTATCCGTCCGTACTCAAGCTCTAGCGAAGCACAGGCGGGTACGTCAGTCAGGATTTAGGGCCGGCAACCATGACGAAAAGGGACAGCGCTAGGACGAAGCGACCATCGGCATGGGGAGGTCACGGTAGCGGGTGGCATCAGGAAGAACACGAGTGCAGCGTCCAGGGGGAGATCCCGAAGCATTCACACGACGACGAACAGAACAACAAACCTCGAGGCAGAACAGAGGGACAGACGCCAGATTCCGCGAGCAGGCAGGAATGGCGAGACTACGATTTGTCCCAGGCTGTTGACCACAATATGAAACCCTGAGAGCTTTTGGAATAGCGGGCGGAAATAATAGCAGCCAAGCCGGAGGACTAGGACGCCTTCAATTATTTCCGCACGGACGGAACTGAGTGCAGAAACTTGGCGACTCAAACAAAACAGCAGACGCGGGACCAAAAGAAGCGAGGAGAGCTGGAGTACACGCCCGCGGGTGATTACCCAGGGGAACACGGCGGTCCGCGGCTACCGGCAGTGGCGGGGGCAGTTCAATATGGCGATGAGGACCTACAAAACCGGAGGAGCCCGAAGAAACGCGGTCAGTCGGGCCGTCGGGAGCAGGAGACGAAGTCAGCGGACGGGCGTCGAGGAGCGCGGAGCGAGTCCGCATCGGCAGGCCGGCCGACGAGAATCCGGAGAGGCGCAGCGAGTCCAGGAGAACCAGCCGACACCAGACGCAGAGGCCTGCAGTTCCAGG
The DNA here is from genome assembly GCA_002778355.1 of Clitarchus hookeri. Lineage (NCBI taxonomy): Eukaryota > Metazoa > Arthropoda > Insecta > Phasmatodea > Phasmatidae > Clitarchus > Clitarchus hookeri. The sequence continues at coordinate 479,965 of NQII01001205.1, read as the reverse complement.
TCACCTGACCTCAACTGCAGAATCACCTACCAGCACAGCCGAACAGATAAGTACAGTCATCCAGCGTATGTGAAGGTCCCTGAGTAGTGTTCCGCGAGTGCTACGAATATCTGGAATCACCCAGCAAGTACGACGAAGATTATCCCCCCCCCCACACGACGCGAACTATAAGTAATCCACGTACATAAACGGGAGGGAGTTGTCTAGGGAACTTGTATGTCGACGAACCTGTTAAAGGAATAATAAAACTAGATTGTTTTTGAACTCCAATCGCCCTGTGTTTACTTAAGTAGTAAATTGGCCCTTTAGACACCAGTATAAACACTTTCTACCAAGCGGCAGCTTTGGTGCTTGTCATAATAATTGCACACACATATACACATACTTACGTGTATACACAGCAACTTGGTGGGAGCTATATTATAAAAGATTCAATATTTAAGATCGCGGTTTCTCCCAAAACGGAAAGCGAAATTACGTAATAACTTAAAAAACATCAATACTCTGTTTTGGTATATTCAAGTTACACAGTTTAAACAAAGTGGAATTAAAGATTGAGAAAATATATATGAACTTGAAATCACGTAAGGAGGCTATTTTGAACAGCAGGATTTTGGTCTTTTAAAAACCTGTGAAAGTTGGTCGTCCTCGCATAAAGTGGTTTGTGATTTGTGTATTGGGCTTAAGAATTAAAAAGTTATTCGGTTACTGGTTGGGGACGGAGGTATTTAAACCATTCAAATACAGTGAGATCAATGATCTTTCAAGCTAGGTTAGACTTTTCTTGGGGGGTGCGGTATCTATTTTACATCTGTGGCCAATTTCATAAAACTACAAGTCTACAAGTTACAAGTTACAAGAGAATATTTTACAAGTGTGCAGGAAAGTTGTTCCAGAAAGAAAACTTGTAGACTTTTAAATGTTGGTGCACTTGTAAGAGCAGATTTTCAAGTCAGCTGGTTTTTATTTTGAAGTGGTGAAGTATTCCTTATTTGTTATTGTACGTTAGGCATTAATAAAATGAGCTCAAGGCATTCCTCAGTTGCATTGCAAACTGTCGGTTTTGCAAAAAATTAAAGAAAATAAAAAGACGCTGTTTGGAGGGTTTTCAGATAAATTTACAAAAGATGATAAGCAAAGGGTATGGAATAAAGTTGCAAATTTCGCAAAATCGCAGGGTATCTTGCCACAACACAAGAACTGAACATATTTCCGGGACGTGCTGTGGCAAAATTGGAAGAAGGGCACATTGGTAAGTAACATATAGTAAACCTTAAAAAAATATACATATTATTATTATTGAGGTCATGTTCGGAATTATAGATGAAAAATTAATTTACAAGTAAAAAAATATATTCAACAAATGTCAGAGTTTAAATGTGTAGTTGTGAATAAAGCTGTTTTATGTAATTTTCTAGATTAAGCTTGACAACAAAAAAAANTGTTTTATGTAATTTTCTAGATTAAGCTTGACAACAAAAAAAAAATAATTTCCACCTCACCTCTCTTAGCCAAAGGCCATCCGAGGTTTTTGATTATTAATCTTCTATTCATATTAATCATTCATTGCTACTTCCCTTCTTGTTCTTCTTCATCTTTTTTTCTTATAAATTATTCTTGTTTAATTATCATATCTTCTCAACTCCTTTTTTTAATCAGTGAATATATTAACCATCTTTACTTCTTCTTATTCTTCATTTAGATCTTTTCTTTAAAGTTTAAAGTTTTCAAGTTTTCTTCTTCTTCCTTCACTTTTCTTTTTCCTTAATTCCACACATTCCTGTTCTTCTTCTTCATCTTTTCCTTTCTAATAGATTCATCTTCTTTTTATTATCCTTTCTTCTTTTATCATTCTTCATATCCTTTTATCTTTTTGACCATCTTACTTCTTATTCATATTTTCTCTTTTTCTTCTTCTTATCTTCATCTTCTTCCTTAACCACTTCTTCTTCCATCCTTCTTTACATATTCTTATTTCTTTCCATTATTTGTATATTTCTATTTCCTTCCTCCTGTCTTCCTTTTTCTCGTCTTATTCTTCATTTCATCCTCCTCAACAGCTACTTCCCATAGTACCCATATTCGTCGGGACGCCTGATATTTATCTAGAGTCTCCTTATTCATTCTCTCTTCCTCTTCTTTCTTGTTTCCTTCCTCCTTCTTCGTCTTCTTCATCTACTTATTTCTTATAGTATTTTCATCATATTTAATTATTATATAATATTTTCTTCTTATATCCTTCTTTCAATCAGTTAATCTTTCGACCTTATTTACTTCTTCTTCTTCATTTAAATATTTACTTGAAAGTTTAAAGATTTCAAGTTTTCTTCTTCTTCTTTCCCTTTTTCTTTTCCTTTATTCAACACCTTCCTATTCTTTTTCTTCTTCATCTTCATCTTTTTCTTTCTAATGGATTCTTAAACTTCTTTTTATTATTCTTTCTTCTTTTATCATTCTTGAAAACACTTCGTCTTTTTAACCATATTTACTTCTTATTCTTCTTTTATTTTGTTCTTCTTCTTATTCTCTTCATCCTCCTCGTCAACCACTTCATCTTCTATTCTTCTTTTTCATGTTCTTATTTCTTTCTCTTATTTGTTTGTTTCTATTTTCTTACTCCTGTTGTTCCTATTTCACTTCTTCTTCACTACATCCTCCTCAACAACTGCTACTTATAATCATCTTCTTGTTCTTGTATATTACTACTCCTTCTTCATATCTAATTTCTTCCTCCTCTTAACCGTATCCTTTTGATCTTTCTTCTCCTCTTCATCCCCATCATCACTTCTTCTTATTTATTTATTTTTATCTTTATCTTCTATAGTCTATAGTTATTAAGTTTTCATATTGTCATTTATAGTTTTGACTATTAAATAGATGTCCTGAATGAATTCGTTGATATATTCTGCTATTTCGTTATTTTATATATTGTATAGTTGTAAAGGCCATGTTTCATTTTTTTGTCTTAACTGATAAATTAACTTTAATCTTTCTTCATTAAATAATTCACAAAAGTATAATATATGGTTTAGATCTTGTATCCCTTGGGAGCATTGGCAGATGTCTTCTTCTATTTTATTGATGTTTTTGAGAAAGGTTTTAATTTGGCAATGTCCTGTTATAATTTTTAATGTTTGTATTTGAATTTTACTATTGCTATTACACCAATCATTAATATTGTGAATATATTTCTTAATATTAAGCCCTATATTAATTTCATTATTATAATCCTGGTTCCAATAATTTACACTTGTTTCATATAAATATTTTTTGAATTCTTTAATTCCTATAGGGCATTCATTACTATTCACCGTTATCCGTGGTACTCCATCTAACATTGGTTTTCTGTATACATCATCTTTGTATATAATCTCATTTTTTAAATGTAGTAATTGGTATATTATTATTTTATTCAGTATGCTATAGTCTATCGGTATTGTTCTATTGACGGTTACTATTTCTTGAAATGATATTGTTCAGGTTAAATTTGCCAGTTTTATTAGTATCAATCGTTGTGCTGCTCTTAAAGTTCTTCTAATGTGTGTGTTTTCTATTCTTCCTCCAAAACATGAGCCGGCATATTGTATGATGTTCAAAAAAAGTGATTGATATATAATTAATCTGTTCCTATAGCTATACTGTTGAATATTCCATATTAATTTTTTAAGCCTTGTAAATATAGTTTTGACTTTTTCGGTTATATATTTACTGTGTTGTAGAAAATGTTATCTGTTGTCCAGCATTAATCCTAAATGCATTATGTTTTTCTTATATTTAATTGATATACTATTATATTTTACGGTTGGTACTCTATTATCTAATATTCCTTTTAACATAATTGCAAATGTCTTGCCTTTTAATAACTTCAATTTGTGCTCTTCTAACCAATTATATGTCATGTTCATTATATAACTAGCTTTTGTTACCAATTCTTTTCTTGTATTACCTTCTACCAAAGTATGCAATCGTCGGCAAATGCTATTATTTTGGTATTTGCATTATTATTTTGTATAATAAAGTTATTTATTACCAAATTTCAAAAAGTTGGGCCGAGCACGGAGCCTTGGGGGCATTCTCTATTTGTTTCTCTTTTAATATTTATATTATCTTCTTGTATAACGATTACTCTTTCATATAAATAGTCCCATAGTATTTCTTTTGGTTTTGATCCAATATTTAATTGATTTATACTTGCTTGACAACAGGCGGAAAACAGGACGTGTGGGAGGAACTACCTGCAAATTTAATGATGTTGACCATGTCATTATTGACATAGTTGGAAAAGAGTCGCCTGTGGTTACTTCATTAGGAGTACCAGAAACGTGGCAGTCAATATCATACACTTTCCCTGCGACTGCTACAGGTACTCAAGAAAATGGGGATACAATCATGCCAGTATTAACATGCACTGAGGAGGAGGCAAATGTCAATAAGCTTCCTTCAAATGACATGCCAAGTTCAAGAAAATGTAGGCTTCAATCAAATTCGTTTTGTAATACAAAATTTCATGACTAATATATTAAATTAATGAAGTGCCACACTCTAGACAAATGCAATAATTAAACATCTTGGCCACAGACTTTTTATAGATTAGACTTGCTCGCAATGCGGTAAATTAAACTCTTACAACAAATTGTTGTCTTGTGCATAATGCTATCTATTAGATGTGTTACAAAGTGTTACGATTTTACAGAGTTCAAAATGAGACGAAAGAAGTATTCAAAACCTCAAGTTCCAGCTGCATATGAAGACTTTCTTGTTGCAAAACCAAAGCTACGAATTAAACATTTGATATTACAAAATTATAAAACTAAACTTGAAATTTGAAGTAGGAACAGGAGCTTTGCATTCCAAAATCACAATTTACTGCTGATATCTGTGACAAACAAATTGCATCGTACACTATAGTTGATGCAGATGTTATTGAAGTTCACAATGAAGAAGTCATACTTAACACTGTTTAACCTAGGCTAATCTAATGTATCTTGCATCGAGTTTCTGATTTACTTTAACGCATTCTGCGTCCCTATATTTTATTCGCCAGAACACACGCTCTGGCGAAGCTCGCAGGCGGACGACCGCAATAAGGATTAAGGGTTTTGCAGACGTGATGGGAGAATGGCGCCAGGACGGCCCGGCGGAACGACCATGTGCGGAGGAAGGCGGATGCAGCTGCATCTCGCAGCTGCCAAGGGATGCTGAGCCCACACCAGTGGCTGAGTCTGTCCCGGGCTAGTTTCAGCAATAAACATTGAGAGCTTTTAGCGAGCATGCTGGGAGAATAACGACACGATATCCGGAGGCATAAAAACAACACGTGCGCTGAACCCAAGGGGCCACCCAAGAGTTCCTGCACATGCAGAACAGAACAATAAACTTCCAGGCCAGAATCAAGGGGCGACACCAGGCTGACTGCGGACCACAGGAGCAGCGGCCACGTGTTTTACGACTCAGGGGGGCTGCGGCGGCCGCCCCGGACACGTGCAGAGATGGTGCAAGATGAATATGGCGATCGAGCCTACAAAACCACGAGGAGGAGGGAGGAACGGATCAGTCAGTCTAGGATTGAGCAGTCAGGCAGTCAGTCGGAGAACCTGAAGTGAGGCGTCCAGATCGAGAATGCATCTCGACGTCAACCTCAGTCGGAGGCCGTCAAGCGGGATGTGCGGCAGGAAGAGTCAGAGAAAAACGGCAGTCGCCCGACGGGAATCTAGGAGGGCGGAGCGAATCCGGGAGAAGACGACAATGGCAGCTNAGCGCCGCGCCAAACAATACGGAGCCTACATATAAAAGGGAAGGGGAGTGTTGTCTCGTGTGTACATGTATAAGTGGCCCTGTTAAGCGTTAATAAAACTCATTTATTGGTAACCTGAAAACGAGGTGAATTTATTAGTAAATTGGACCTAGAGACAATAGTGTCGACGTATTCCTACACCCTAACACTGAGGGCTAGCCTCAATTGCTGGTGCCTTACGCAGAGAGCAGATTCAATACCTACTTATAAACCATAGCATTGGGCAGGTATTAAGTTTTATATCCTCAATTTGTGAAATATATTTATGTTTAAATATTAAAATGCTAATCGAAATAAATATGTCCCAAACATATTTTATTTGTTTATTTATTTATTCAATTTTTCAAGCCGCATTACACAATCCCAAGACATGAGTTGATTAAACACAATTTGTTAAAAAATTTTCATGATAAGTTTTGTATTGGCATTATACCTAAGAGTGTTAGGTCATTTATTATAAAGTTTGCAGCCTTTAAAAGTAGACTTTTACACTTCCTATCTAAAACAATGAATTAGCTGTTGCTGTTTTGCAAGTGCTGACGGTAAAATTGGATCATCTTCCTCAAAAGCTGGACCTTCAATATTTCCTTCTTCATTTTCCGCCTCGGGAAGGCAAATATCTCCATGCAAGTCTCTTGAAAAGTTGCAAAATGCAACACAACACTTAAAGATATTGGCTACAAATGTAGGTCTCACTCTCAAATAATTTAAGCAGGGATATTTTTCTTTTAGGATTCCCAGATAATTTTCTACTATCCTCCTCGTACGTTTATAATCCCGATTGAAACTATTAACTGCTGGGATTGGCAGTTAGTTGCGTGCTGGTACAATTACGCATCCTTTCAGACGACAGCCAGAGTCACCAAGAAGTACTGTATTGGGACAAGGTCACTAGCCTATGTCAAATATGTGGCAGAGAGTGCTATTCCTTAACACTCTTGAATCATGGACACTCCCTGGCCAGTTTTAACTGACAGAGTAAAGTTGATGGGTAGGACCGCATACAACCACACCGTTAATGGCGTGGTTTCCGTTGCTATCAACATAATGTTATTCATAAACATTAGGTGCATCAATGGGTATCAATGTTCCGTCCACACAGCCACACACTTGAGGCAGCCCAGATATTACAAGAAACTGTTTTGCTAACTCTTCGACGTTGTCCGGCCATTTAACTACATTTGGAAAGAGAGTGATATTGACTGCATTTACANATTGACTGCATTTACAAATCTTTTCAAGCATCGATGTACAGTAGCTTTTGAAATACCATGCATATCACCAACACAGTGATACTGGCCTCCGTTTCCCAACCAGTGCAGTGAAACTAACATTTGTTCCTTTGTAGATAATGCTTTGTTTCGAAGAGTGGGGTGCTCCAAATGATGACCTATTTCGAGCAATAGTGTTTCCAGCTTAACATAAATCATACGGAACTTTTCATTAAATTCAAATAATGAAACAAACCCCATATCCACTCTCGGTCTAAAATTACTTGCTCGCCTCATAACCTCAAAATTTTGTTCTTTCATATCTTAATCTGAATCAGTGAAAATGAGCTCCATTGTTTTCAGACACGCACACTGTGATATCTGTTAAAAAAACACACTTCTTTATTATCCAACTCATACAATATTTTAAAACCGTACCGGTAGAATAGTTTACGTAGGTATTGATACTAGTAGGAACTAAGCTACAAGTTACAAGTTCTTGTAAGTTACAAGTCTCTTTATGAAACCAAACTTTACAAGTACTTGTAAAAATCACTCGTAATTTGTAAGATTTTACTTGTAGCTACAAGTCTTGTACTTGTAGGTTTATGAAACAGCATTCTGTTATTTTCTTACAAATTACAGGTAAATTCACTTGTAACTTGTAGACTTGTACTTTAATGAAATAGGCCACTGGTCTCAAATATTCCTCCTTCGAACAGAGTTAGATAAATACAGATAACATTTCCGGATTATGTAGAACAATGGTAAATTATAGCAAGCTATCGGTCTTAGAGAACGTAAGTGGCTACGATACCCGGGTCGATGGTGCATATTAATAAGTGGTACAATGTTAATATTCACTGAATACATGTGAAACTTATCAATAGGACTGCACTGAAATGTAACATAGACATTCCACCAACATGTTTATTGGTCCAGTGGTTGAAGTATAATGGTGGCGCACTGAACAATTAACAGAAATGCGAATATGGCCAGCAAAAATTACGCCGTCCTGTTCCCAGATGGGTATATGCTATATGGCATAAATTCGTCCAACATTTGGCAATAAACTGTGCGGAAAATTAAATTTTTCTCGTAAGCATTATTTAACTGATTAAACGTATGTCGTTAATTGAGAGAATTTAGGTAGGTAGTTCTGGGCGACAGATAAATCTGAGCGACAGAACATATGGCTGTTAACATGCCAGAATATTTTTTCCCGTTATTCCGGTGCCTTTTGTTTACAAGCATAATTAAGTATAATATGGATTCATTAGTGAATGAATACAACACGTCCTAAGTTAATTAATAGTGAACAATAAGTGAGGCACACTCTAAAAATTATTTGGTTACCGTAACAGCTAATAAATGTCGTATGTTTGGAATTATATACAAGTATTTTAAAGTTTGTCGATGTATCATATTCAAACAATTTTAAGTTAATCGTGATGGCTTATGCACATTCGCCGGACGAGAGCGCTGCCATCGCTTTCTGTGTGGCGTGTTCATAAACAATCCTCAAAACAGCGCGTGTAATATTACATACATGATAGTGTCAGGAACGTCGAGAATATCAACGAGACAGCTTTATAAACAACTGACAGATTATGAATAAAGGCTTAACAATAGGGCTGCGAACGACAAGGTAAATTGCGTGCCTAATAATCTGTCACTTGTGTCACGTGGACTTCACATTTAGATTGATTCTGAAGGACTCAACACGTGTTAGTACCCAATGGTTCTGGATGACCCATACATACCGCTGGAAGGGAGAACCATTTGAATGTCAAACGTGCATCAAGAGAACCAGCGGTTTCCTTCACCACCAACCAGGGATATATATAGAAGCTTCACTAGAACAATGAATCGCTAACGCACGAATTTACATATTCCTAGCACAGGCAAATCTGTGATCCCGAGGACCTTTATATGCCCTGCCATTATTAACACAAAAATATCATCGCATTCGTTTGAAGTAGTGCCAAAAGAAGGCAACGTAGAATGCTAGTGATTGGCGACTCATTGCCTTAAGAAACGAATAATGTTTTTCTTCGGGAAAGGATGACTTATACGCCAGTGTTTGAAGAAACTCAGGTAACCGTACAATTTCTGCCTCGGTTTAGAGCAGCACGTGTCCCTTACCACTGGCTTGACAGTCTGGAAAGGCGTCGTATATGATCGTCGTTCGCTATTGGTCGTCATGCTGAATGTACAGCAGCACGCTGAAGAGGTCAGGCGGCCTCATGTGCGATATTTACCGGCCGAATGCTCAGAGTCAGTTTCCAGGAACGTATCGCTCGTCTGCACACACTTCTGGTATCCAAGGAGTGTTTACTTCGTATTTCAACACTTTCACGGACTGCTCGTTAATCCAGCTTTCGTCCTTCGATCATTTGTGCGACGAGACGAGAAGTCCGCTTCCTCCTATCTAGACGTGTTCTTGATTTTTAGTGTTACTTGGGAGGATTGTCAACAAATTCGCTTCAGAACAGATTTCTAATGTTTGTTTCATTCCATGAGTGATACTACTGAATTATGTATGCAGACACGAAAAATTCTAATTGAATTTCCTAAATAACGCTACACACATTTCATATGGGATGGAATCATATTCAGCGGATTCTCGCTCCTTATTAGTAACACATGAAACATGACTGGTGTTTTAGAACGTGTTCAAGGCTTTATTGAAAGTTAGAGTTCTGCATTCATTCAGGCTTTGGGCAGGACATTCGAAAAACTTCTACACATACACTGACATATATTTACACCTAGATTAAAGATGAATCAGACAGATTTGCCATCTGCGCATGTACTCAACATTGACCTACCCCACACCAATACAACTGACAAAATCACATGGACAAAATTGTAGCACGTGTTTTTATGTATCTTAATTTTACAAAAAACAACCCCTTTTAAATCAATAAAATACTTTTACCAGTTTATATTTCGTATAACTGTATTAAAAATTGGTCAGAAGAAATGTACAAATATACTAAAGCACCTGTTTACATAAACAGTGTTCTAACCTCAAATCCTATCCACATCGATTTTGATAGTCGCATTGCCAGAAAAACAATCCAACATTGGGACTCTGAGAGTGGTTTTGCGCAGCTAGCGTGATCACTCTACCCCATATTCAATCTACGTATTTAATTGCATGCATTGTTATCTAACAGAGTGGATTAAGGAGGAAAGTTCCTGCAGTTATAGTTATTTGCAGGCTAGGGGAACTTAAGTATTTCCGGTGTGTACGCACTGCTGACAATGCAACGCGTTCCCGCTGCACGACCCAGTTTCTCAGCGTAAACGCTCTATTGGCGACAAAACTTTCAACATCGTAAAGCACAGAAATTTGCTCTGAGATTCAGTTTCTACGGATGAAACTCGTGTCTGCTTCACAATAATGCCAGTCGGTCAACACAGGAAATGTTGCAGTCTTTTCAGTGGAACATCATTGAGCAACCTCTTTAAACTATAACTCTGGCTACACCTGATTTCCATTTCATTGTGACGCAAAAGAAAAAATCTTGGTGGAAGGCGATTTCGGGATGGTCACAATGAACAGGATACCGCCAGAGATTGGTTGGAACATCACGATACTGATATGTACGAAGAGGGAACTTCATGTTTTCATGTTTGTGTAACACTGGTATTGGTGAACAAATAGTCTAAAAACTATGTGGAAATGTTTGAATAAGTACGTTGTTTGGTATCACATAAGTAATTTGCAAATGCATTACTCCTACAAACTGTAGCACGAAAGGTAAATTTCCTTCTTGGTTGCCCTCGTGTGTGTATATTAATGTAGGGGAAGTCCGGGCAAAGTAAATAACTTAATTTTAAATTCATGTTTCTCGGTTATTAGTGACGACATATAAATGCAAGCTGCTGTATTGATGTATTATTCCTCATGGTTTAAAAAACTCCAAATACAAACTCTATTAGTAAATAATGCATAGTCTAAATTATAGATTTTAAAAAATCGGACAAATAAGACGCTTTGCCCTTATATAATGGCATATCGAATACGAGTACAGGGCAAAAGGAATAATAATAAAATAAAATACAAAAACAAGCAAATAAAACGTCATTATATACTGAGAATGAAAATTTACATGAAAAACTCTATGGTTCTTAATAGTTAATCTGCCCATACCATATTCCAAGATTTGCACAGCAAATTTACATTTGTCTTTGCAAGTTGTGTACTACATTTGACGTAATATTCTGCGACAATTAAGACGTCATAGTGTTATCACATAGTACAATAATGTTTATTCTGCTGCTGAAACATTACGAGTAGTACTAAACATCTTACGTTTTTAAAATCTTAACGAATCTTCGAAAAATCTTTCATAGTCACTAACTAACATGCTCTGCTTCACTCGCTACCACTTTCTTGCCAAGTTCCCTCGACAGCCGATAGGTGGCTCCACCTTCAACGTTAGCAGGTCAGAGCCATCGGTTTTTCTCTAGATAATTCTGCATTTGCTTATTTGCTTTGCCTGGACTTTCCTTACGTATAGTCAACCAGCCGTCTCGATTACTTCATGGAGATTTACAACGCGCTAAAATTTCTACCGCTCGTTCTACATTTCTAACTACTTTTTCTTTATTTTAATTCATTGTAAACACAGTACTGATTTTTCAAATATTTTTGTGAATGCAAATAAGGGTGTACTTAAATGAAATTTCTATGTTTGATTTCTCAACTGCATTTGGTTACTTACAAATCACACATAACGTTTTACTTGTTGTTCAGTCGGAGGTCCTTCGCTACAGAGGAGAAGGAATGTTTTTCAAAATGGCGGAAGGGTATAGCATCACACGCGTAAAACATCAATTATTTCTCGACAACCATCAGCTGTGTCAGAAATGCTTTAGACAATAAATGTGCAGAATGAAATGAGTAAAATCTTTGTCTTGGCAAAAAAAGTGTGAATATTCCCATTTTTTTATTTTCTAAGGCTGAAATCAGTTTTCTATTGTGTGTTGTAGGTATGCTTGGTGTTGTTATGGAAAAGCTATTATTTCTGGAATATTATTTGTTGTATAGAGTTTTCTTTCTAATAAAAATTATAAGAATTTAATTGTAACATATTTTGTTTTCGCAAACAATTACGCGACCGTAGCAACTTTTGAGTTTTAAGGTCTTAATCTATTTTTCTCATAGTATTTCCTGCCTCTTATTGTTTGTTATTGATTATTTGAAATGCAGTAGCAAATGTTTTGTTTGTATGTTGCAGGATAGTTTATTGTGTTAATGAATTACCAAGAAAGTGACTCCAACCACTGCAGATACACAATTAGTAAAAGAGTGTGCTGTTTGCAGCAGTGTGCATAAAAATGCCTGGTCCAAAATGAGTGAAAAATATTTATGCAGTATTCAAGAGTACTCATCGAAGTGGAAACATGTTGGTCAGCATTTTGAAGTGTTTGGACGTACACAAACTATTAGTTTCACTGACGATACACCTACGAACTATCATCGAAACGGCTACAGCTCATTTTGGCACAAAGAGAACCTACGTGAAGCTGAGAATCAGAAAGCAAACGAACTGGCATTTATTTCCAAGAAGAGAGGTTAACCAAATGAAAATGAAACGTCGTGCGAATCACACCAAAAGAGCAGAAAATCGTTTGTTGGAAAATGCTGTGTATTTTGCCAAATATCAGATGCAGAGATGCCTTTTGGAGTTAGTTATAATGCATTTGGAAAACGATTTTCTTGATATGAAATACACAGCAAGTGTGAGTCACTGAGAGCAATATAATAATTTCTTCAAGAAAAGAAAGATGCATTTGCCCGAAACCTTAGGTAGCATCGAAACTGCCTTAGAAAAGAAACTCGCGAGCTATTATTTGTAAGTAAACCTGAATCAGAGGCAATGCTTTGTATGGTTGGAAGAGTTGTCTGCGACTTATAGCTACCGAATATTGTAAAAAATGGCATTACAAACAAAAATGTACACTTTCAAACCACATATGGACATGAATACCATTATCAAAACTTACAAGTTACTCCCTGGACAAAAAAAAATAGCCTTTTCAATAAAGAGAGAAATTTCAAAATATACCTCATAGACCTAATAAGCCAACTAATATACCAAGTATTGATTTTGTGAAGTATGGATCCAAAACAGAAGCAGTTTTTCTCTCAGCTACCATAGGATAGTTTGTTGGAGACAATGGCAACTATTGATGAGATAACGTTTTAGTTGTACTTGGCGGTCGCAGGTTGCAAAAAAAAAATAAAACTAATAAAATGAATACGTAAGGACAGCTCAATCATTTTCTCTATGTTGTGTTTATAGTTTATACATGTTCATATCACCTTAAATTGCCATACTCGTAAGGCAACGAATATGTTTCACGAGGAATAGAAGATTTTTTTTAGGTAAGGAGTATAATCATGTTTCATTCGCCGCCGTTTTGACTAAATGACAACTGTCTTTTTCAGGAGGTCGGTTAGGGATGATATGTGGCCGCGAACATATGTGATGTTTCTTGCCCTTTTATATAGGCTTGTTTACTATCCGGTAGTTACAGGTCATTAAGCAATAAAGTCATCCACTTGGGGTTTGCGAGCGTTTAATTACTTGATCGTTCCCCGCTGACCAAAGGGACACAGGCTCGTCCCCTTGCGTGCTTATCGCAAGCAGCGTGCATCAGTTCCTCTGCGATAAGGGCTCGGATTGCAGATATACGGCCTACCAGATCTGCAGGGTCGTGTATTCGGGGGGGAGTAGCCCAATTGCGCTCTCCCCCCACCGGAGTGATGTTCACATCACTCTGGTTAAACCAAACCAGCGCAAAATAAGAAAAGAATACCCCAGCCACCTCTCTACTAGTTTCTCCTCTCCCATTAATAAAGAGCATGGTACCCACCTATCTTTCTCCTGTAGCATTTTCTCATAATGCATGTAATAATTTTTAATTCTTTCCTGTCGAAAGGGTTTTTACGGTGTCTGTGCCGGTTTTTCCCTTTCTCTTCTAGATGTAGTTAGTTAACTATAAGTACATTAGGGACGTTTTTCATGGCCTAACTCGGCCATGGGAAACCCAATCCCTCTTTGCTGCGATGCACGTCTCCTTGCATGTTTTTCCTTTCCTTGTAAGCGTAAGGGGCTAGCCCTCAGACGCAATAATCCCGTTCCTACCGCGGATTAATATATAACACTTAGTTTTAGAGTAGGTTAGAAAAAAAAATGGGTCGTGTGAGGGGGGGGGGCGTGCAAATGTTATCCTCGCCTTTATCTCTGGTACCGCCTTGCAAGCTGCGCTCGTTCCTGTTCTATCTGTCTATCCGCCTCCACGGTATTCGTGAGGATGGAAATGCTATTCCCGAAAAGGAAACAGACTCGTCCCTCATTAACCCAAAACATAGGAGACACTCAAGGACGAAGACTTGGTTTTCCGACGAAAATGACGCTACCCCTTAATTGAAACATTAGCAGAATGACCCGAGTCAACCACTCCCATCCCGCCGAAAAAAACTTTTGTGCTCCTTTATTCAAATGAAATGACAAGCATTGATAGAGTGTAATACGTTAACATATTGAATAAAATTGTAAAATAAATTAACTGGATATATGATAGTTTACGGAGGCCACTTAAGGCAACCAGCGCAATTAAGATTCATTTCATATTTTGTTATTTTTCAACCACTTTTAGTTCAAGTTAACTTTTTATTACTTCATGAGCCAAGGCCACTACAATGTACAAGTCAATAAATCGCCAACTGTTCGGCGGATTCAAAACATAGCCATTAATTAGAAAAAAAAATTTATTTCACAAATATATTTCAGTTTTTTCAGTTACACGCGTTATTTTTTATTCTTCATTTTAATTTACACATTCCTCAATTATTACTTCTAATATTTATATAAGTCCGTTTGAAATACGCGAAAAAATAATTAGGCTGTGTGCTTACAAAAAATGTACCGTTAATGCTTGGGTTATTTTTATATGAATCATCTTTGCTCTTTTGAAGGCCGCCGTCAGACTCTGGGTATGGGTGACCTAAGTATTACAACACATGGTCATCTTAAACGAGGCAGGACTTAAGGAACATCAGGAACACATTAGTGAAGCCCCGAGAGATGAACCGCTCCACGAGCGATCTGCCTAAATTAACTTTATTTTGTACATATAACGTTATACTCTAGCAGAAAATAAAATATCCTCTAATTCACATTAAAAAGGTGAGATATAAATAGTACAACATCATTATTAGCTAAAAAACAAAGCACAAAATTTTCCAAATTAATCAATTATATGGTTATGTTGAAAAAGGAAGAAGACAATTTCAGGATTAAAGATACGGCATCTAATCAGACCTTTCCAGCTTCTTGGAATTTATATTATTTGAACAGCCAATGCACGTAATGAGTAATAACAACTTCACAAAAATTAAGAATAAAATAATTTCCTAAATTATTCATTTATACTTAACAAGTCAAGCCCATGTATTGGCCAAAGAAACAGAATTACAATTATCAGCAGTTAAATCGCCAAGGTATACAGAAGGGGTCTCTTGCGACGAAATATTAGGCCCCAAAAAATGTTACCTTAATGTATGTACTCGGTAAATCGACCGATCATATTTGAAATAATAAAATTAATATTATTGAACAATTGTTTTCTGTTCCCGTCTTTCTATACAAGTAACGAATGCAACGCCGGGGAGCCAAAAGCAAGGCAGGGCTTTGCCAAAAGAAAACATTCCCGGGAGTAAGCAGACAATTAAATATCAAGTACGGCGATGTAAAGGCACATTTTCGATTCCACTTCAATGGTATTATTCTGTTCAAGCATCCAGCATTTCCGCTTAGACAATATCTTGCGCCCTAGTGGGGGACCAAAATAGTAAATGCCTATAGCGTATAGCACGATTACTTCAGGGTGCGACACGAGCGATAAGGGCGACACTGCCACGCGTATCAAGTGGGCCATCGCCGCTAAACGCAAGGCTCTCAACTGGCGTGTAGTGTTCTCGTCGCGCTGCGTGTACATATAGGACTATCAGAGGTGACCCTATTATTTTATTGGTGAAAAATCAGTAACAAGTTTAGTGCAGGGCCCATGAATAGTTTTGTATGTATCTGATGCATACATTTTGAGAAAAAGCGTTTTGAAAATGCCGTTTTTAGCCGTTTTGGAGTACTCTGAAATGGTGTTTTTAACGTGCGTAACATTTTGAACGTACTCAACAGCCCGCGTTTAAATTGTGTGTTCCTTTCGTAGATCAGCACTTTGAAAGCAAGTTACGTGGAAAAAAAAAAGTATTCCAAACACACTGCAACGCAGTTGAAGCACCAGGTAGGAGGAAGCCTTAAGTTATAACGCAAAATAAAATCCCTAATGGAAAGGTATCGGAATAGAGTGGCAAACATTCCTGAATAGACCCAACGTCTGCAAAGTTTCCTATATGCGAATAAAATAGTGGGAACCGAAGCGGATTTTTCAGGATGATAGGTCTGCGCTCTAGGCGCATGAAAATCTCTTTAAATCTGTGTTTATTTGAAATTTAATGCTTGTGAGATCATATTCCTTCGTGTTCGTGTCTCACTGAAATATTTTTAACATTTGCACCGTATTTTATCAAACATAAAGACTTAAAGTGCCTTTTAGTAATAACATTCACAATTTTTTTTTTCAACTATATAGGAAGCTATCAATCATAATGGCCACCTTTCAATTTCATGTTGTAGCTCGGGAATTACACGAATTATTTGAAATGTGCTTGGTATGCTTGCATCATCTAACGCAAATTAAATATCTTACCTTTCGTGAACCCCACAACCCATCCCCACAAAAATTCAGCGTTAAATTAGTGTTACAAAAATTAATGAAACTGTTGAGGGAAATTATCAACCCCTTGAAAATTAAAGACGATTTTACTTCATTCTCTCACTTCAGAGGTGGCAGTTTAAACCATCAACAAATCCCCCAATGGCGTTTCTTGGTTTTATGCTAGTCTCGAAGCGTTAATTAACCAGCCTCGTGAAATTATCGAATCAATTACCTACTTTTTGTAAGCGTGACGATCTCGACCGAAAATTGTATGTATTTAGCACACTCGCAAAGATATACAGTAAGTAGAAAATTGCGTGGGTGTCTACCACATTGTGTGTACTTTTGGAAAGAGTAAATTATTAGAATGGAAGGTGAAATACAGCCAGAATGAATACAAATTGAGAGAAGAAGGAAAGAGAGGATTTGTATCATCTCAGAAATATAATATTCCAATACACCTCCAATAATATTTATATCTTTTGAAAATTTAAAAGCGCATTTAATATAATATGCATAGAATATAAAGGAAGCAATAGAAAATATTTTATACTTGATACAATTTCAAGAGCGAAGGCTAGCTGGGATGAAAGGAACTTCTGGAAGACTTTATTCACTTTGGCGACCCAACAGGGGAAAGTAATCAAATACGCGGTAACTATTATAAATGTGTGCATGTGACGCAAGAGCCACAGCAGGCGGGTGTTCCCCGCTGAACTGAGCCCTCGTATAATTGGTTCCACAGAGGAGGCACGAGCTTAACAGCACTGCACTCTACTAAATGGGTCCCCGTTATGAGGCTGTTGGAGCTGCATACTCCACCGCTGGCCAGCAGGAACTATGACGCCTGTTTACGTTATGCTTTCGAAGCAACTTACGAAGCACTTACCAGCGTGCACTACACGCCCCCAGTGGCTGTTAACACCCAACGCCCCACATTATCGAGACGATGTATTTGCGGGGAAAGGGTATTTCATCCTTTCGTCCCAAGCTAGTATACCTACTCGTGATTTCATCTATCGATTTTTCTTTTCAAAACAAAACATAACTTCCTTTGAGGACAGTCACCAACTAATCAACAGTTTCACGGGTACCCCGCAGCCAGACCAATGATATGACAAATTGTGTTGACTTGTTGCTGTTATTGGCTGGCATCAAATTTTCGTTATTAACGTCTGACGGCATTATTCCGGCGACAAACACGTCCTAGGGGGCTCCAAACCAGAAAAATTGTCCTTCACACGAGAAGCAGATGTAGGTTTTCAAACTTACGAAGAAGATATTCAGCTACGTTATATTTTTCTATATGTCAGTAAAAATAATGAAGTGTTTCTGAATGCTTATTGCAAAGTGTCAAGTATATGAATGGAAAATTACTGTTATGCGCATACGTCATAGCAGAAAGTAATCGAGTATGTGATTACGAACTAATAAAGATGAAAAATACAGAAAGAGTAATCAAACCAAAAAAATACGAGGACATTATAAACAGATATAGAAAAATTACTTAGGACGACACATCGAAGTAAAAAACAGACAAAAAAATTATATTTTTTATAGAGGGTGATATTTTGGTAAATGGCGCCTGTTCCCGACTTCATTCGGACTAAAGGTTATGGATCATACCTTCTCAATATTACCTCAACTTACACTTGCTGAAGTATTAGGCTAATAACTGGTCTACATTTTATTTAGCAGTTGTTATATTAACCATTGAAAAAATCTGCTGCTTGATTCCAAATAAGTTACAAAACAAATAAAACTGATGTACTTCAAGTCACGTTGTTAGTGAATTAGGAAAAGTTGTTGCATATATTTTCTTCTCGTTATAATCATAATATGTATAGTAACCGTGTATAAAATTGATTTCTACTAATCGAACATATACATGGGATGGACAAAATAATATGAACACCATGCAGTATAGTACATTTTGTTGCATGTTGGCAACACTGCTTCCGTGTAAAAGGTTTGACGCGTATGTATTGCACAGTTTACGTGCCAAGTCTTGTAGGTTATATTTCAGTGTATTATACGATTTGTTCTGCGACGGTTAAAACAAGCGATCGGTGAAATGTGTGATCTCTCAGACTTCGAAAGACGGCAAATCGTTGGTACTCGGTTAGCGGGAGCGTCTGTGACGATAACATCGGAACTGTTTAACGTTTCACGAGCCACAGTATCCACGGCGAAGAGGAATAGTGGGCGAAACCCAAAGTTAACTGACAGAGACCGATGAACATTAAAAATAATTGTGGCCAGAACACATAAAACTACAGCGGCATAAGTGACAGCAGAACTCAACACTCATTTGAGTAATACTGTTTCGACAAAAACAGTACGGCGGGAGCTCCACAAAGCTAACATTCATGGAAGGGCTGCAGTTGCGAAAACCTTTATAACGGAAGCCAACGCTAAGCTGTGAAAGAAGTGGTGCCACGATCATAAAACCTTGACACTTGATGATTGAAAGAATGTGGTATGGTCCGATGAATCATCGTTTACATTGTTTACTACAAACGGCCGGGTTTACGTATGGAGAACCCCAAAAGAAATCTACGATCCGGATTGCCTGCTTTCTACAGTCAAGAATGGAGGAGGTTCCGTTACGATTTGGGAGGCTATATCGTGGTATTCAGCTGGTCCTCTCATTCACATCACTGGCCGGATTACTGCGATTGAATATTTCGACATCCTCAATGATGAAGTTCTTACTATGACTAGCATATTGCTGCCAAACACTGCCATATTCCAAGATGATAATGCGCCCATACACTCAGCCAGAAGTTTGAGTCTTGGTTTGAGGAGCCAGACCTCAACATAATTGAACCGTTATGGGGAGTTTTGGAGCAGAGAGTGAGGAGCAGATTTCCATCTCCAACATAATTGAAGCAATTGGTGGACTTTTTGGTACAAGAATGGGACAAAATTCCGTTGGAAACTATTCAGACACTCTACGAATCTATTCCGCGAAGAATTGCAGCTGTTCTAAAAGCAAATGGTGGCCCAACACCTTATTAATAAATAAATATTGTGTATATTTCAGGTGTTCATATTATTTTGTCCATCTCCTGTATCATATTAAGCAGTAAACTAATACAGATATTTTGCTATGTAATAATTCCGTGTTTTCATTCGGCCGACGCATAAATAGTTATCAGGTTAACGAAAGTATTGCCTGCGAAAAATATATGTAATTTAGGCTGGAAGAATAAACCGGGCAGAGCTTCTAAGTGCTACCAAATTTATGGATTACTAAAGCATTTAGCCTTTATTAAGGATTCAGCTTTTTTCGCTACTTTCCAAATTATTCTCCTTGTTTTTCGCAGTCAATCATGATCCAGTTCCTCGTTTTTGGTATAAAGTAGAGAAAAATATGATAGGAGAATGTTTGTAGAATATTTTTTGGGAGGAGTTGCTGGGGGATTTAAATTCCTTCCTTTTGGTGCCGACACTCCTCAATCAAGATTTTCCTGATGCCACCACGTAAGTAGATCCAAACGAATTATCTGCACGCTAAGGAACGAAATGTACATCACGTACGGCGAGAAAATCATAATGAACAATAAAGAATAAAATGTATGCAATTAAATAGCTCATACGAAATGTGGCCAGCGGCGAACAGAACACCCTCTCATTTTGTGTCAGGATTGCAATTGACTGCACATGGTTGTTAATATATTTTATGAGGTTCTCGATTATAATTCCGGGTAAACGACGTACACGAGTGTCCTTTCTAGTCGCAAGTTTATGCCACATCAGTACATAAGTTGACCCTCGAGTAGTTCCGTGATGTCAAGCGGGAACGTTGAAACCCTAATTGGAATAACTTTCACTCATTAGAGCAATGTGCCCCCGGCCTGTGACGTGAAACTAATTAGCCTAAGGAAAGAAGACGCATCCCGTCCTAAAAAATACCGGAGTACTCCACGAAGCATTTTACAATGCAAAATTCGTGGTGCTCCGATTCTGGTTCAACAGATACCAGAACCGAAAACAATAAACAAGCAGCATCGGTACAACTGAATGACGCATCCCTAGAAGAAAAAAATTACCATTGCATCTTCCGATGGCCTAAAAATTCACGGGAAGAATTACCGCCATCCTTTACGCTTCTCCCAGTGATTATGCCTCCAACAATTTAGTCACTTCTCTGCTATATGTGAAGTAAAAACCAAGTGCGTGTACTACCGCAGTGAGAACTCGACTGCCAGATATCCAAAAGAAAAGGTACCGCCCGAACGGGAATTAAAAGGGTAGTTGTGATGGCCGCTGTGATTACTAACGCAAATGGATTAAACGCAAACGCAAAAATGGGGTACTATTACTTGCCAGGTATGCGAAAACAGCACCATGCTATTTCGGAACAGACAATCAGAGCATATTAGAGGTCTGAAGATTAAACTACCCCACCTTGTGACATGTTAACTTACTCCAGGCTGAGGAAAATATGTAAATGTCCCATTTGATCCTGTATCAGCATTGGCTACATGTATACACATACAATGAGTGTGTGATGTAAAAATTTAAGATGATCTTTCCCACACTGGCAAAATGAAACATACATTTTGTTCACCCTAGTATGATAATGGAAACAAATAATGGGGTAAAAGACTGTAGAAAGGAAAATAATATAACTAGAAAAGAATAGGCAGCATAGCCCAGAACTGTGGAAGAAAATAACGATGGTGAAAGAGCATACGGGATGAGTGCACGAGGAAACCAGATTGCCGGCCAAGTACAAACCAGAGGGCCAGAGTGGCAGAGTAGACCAATTGTTTCGTTGAAATTGCCACTCCTTGTAAGAATTTAACCTCTATAGGTCATGTCTGAATCACAGTCTGTAGGTATTTTTGTTTCTATATCGGCCAGTTACTGTGGTGGCCATATACTATTTCCTGCAAGATGCTGAAGTTCTTGCATATGAACCTTGCCCAGTTCTCACACACAATATCTTCGTCATCAACTTTATACTTGACTGTTTCCTCTAGCCTCCCGCCATACCGAGTCAGTTTGGTAAATTGCTTTCATTTTGCCATGTACCACCACCACTATCTACTCGCACTGATTCCTAGTTTCCGTATTTTCTCACTGTTGTGAATTTCTTCCATTGCACTTCAACTCCAGCATTTTTATTACCCTCTCATATTCCCTTCTCTCGACGTGCCCATACTATTTCATCCTCACTTCCTCTGTGATCTCTCGTAACCCCTGTAAAAGTACTTTTCTCATACCACTTCGTTTCGAATACTATTCCTCCTTTGTCCTGTCATCATATACACCACAATATCCTAATTATATTCAATGAATAAAAGAAAATCAAGAATTTTTATGGTTTTAATATTATCGGGCGTGAGCTCTAGAGAGCAACATCTTTCCGCTGACTGGGATAGTCTGCCAACCAAATTTATCACACCTTACTGGGATGAAATATGTGCTGTGTGTGGCTTAACGCATCGTTGACAGCATGGTCATTAAAGACGTAACAAAAGGCTCGGAGATTCTAGAACATAGAAGGTATCAGTTGTGGCCTCAGGGAAAGGTCACAGTATTTGCCTGAAGCGATTTCAGAAAAAGAAACTACAGAACACCGAAATAAGGGTAGGTGGACCGAAAATCGAACCTTTGATATCCTGAATGTGAGTCTTGGATTGTTACCGATGCGTCACCTCGCTCCATGCAAACAGAACACTTTCAAAATCACCAATACTTGAGCCATGTTAGTCATAGATATAAACATTTTTAATTACTCTCCTAATCTCTTAAAATTGATATATTTAGCTCCTACGAGCTTTCTTCACCTCATTACAGTGACTTACTCAATGATGCGGGATTTTCGTTGCCCTTGTTCTAGACAAACGCTCTTTTTGGCTGCGCGTCATTTCCTCAAATACTGAAATTCGCTCTAGATATTTTGGTAGCACGCGATGCACGTTTAGTTTTTTACAGTGTGCTAACAGATGCGAAACGACGTGCCTTCTGTAGTTATATTAAGCTAAATATAACAGTAAGAGTCATTATTTTACAGAATTCCCCTGTCGATGCCTATAGAAGAACAAATAAAGTCTGTGTTTTTCGACGGAAAAGATATTTCTTAGCGGTTATAAGGTGTAACATGTTTAAGTGGCCATATTTCCTTCTTAAAACATTTCCTTACATTTTGAAACTGCAGTAAAAATAAATACTCATAAATGTACATGGATTTTTCTTAAATAAACGTCGGCAATATAAACACATATTGATGGCTACAAGTAACTATACATTACGTAATTAATTCAGAAATTACCTTAGTGTGATATTCTGAATGGCATTTCCTAGATATTTACTAATTACTTGTTCATTCTGTGATAAACTAACACACTACTGCCATTTTAGCATGGCAGGTTCAGTTGTTTCACGCTTCGATTCCTATAACCTGCTTTCTACCTCACAGCTCACATTTCAACTCTTAATTTGTTGTTTTCTTTCTGTTGTGATTGGGGATGGGACGAGTTAAGGTTTCACAGACTCGCTTATTCTCTGGATAGGAAGACATATGTGTACTTGTGGTGTTGGGGCAGTTCCATGTCCGTGTATCCGAGTCTGGTAACCTGCGTGTGACACTAGGTGGGTGGTGAAGGACGGACCTTGAGCTCAACGTAGCCTCTTCCACCAAGGCGACCCAAGACTCCGAGAGTGGTGCCTCTGCACCCGGCACCACAAATAGGGCTCCGCCATAGACTTTCCTTCCATCCCGTACCTTGAATAGATGAGGTATCTGGCATGATGGACGGACCGAGATATGGTACTTTGGCTCGTACACTAGCCGCGATGTTGTACTAATAAGCGTGCAGGTAGTTGGGAAACAGGGCTCAAAACCTTAATTAAATTCGGAAAAATCTCTTGGTAATGGTAGAGGACCTGTGAGGTTACTCGCAAGTGCCATGGAAATTTAAGCTAGTATCACAGACGATCGGATATGTCCCAACTGAGGTTTTCTCAGGTGCCTGATCAATTGAGTTTGAAATCGTGGTGACAGTGGTTAAAACTTCGCAGACTGAAGGAGGCCTGGAGGATTCCCTCCCCTGAGAAGGGTTGATACATTGAACGGCAGCACATCTCTAGCACTGTCATGGAAAGACAGTAACGGTTGGGTAGTGCCTCGGCTGAACTAAGGGTTCCTCTGGGTGTGAGAGCCCCATAATGGATGTGGGGAGGGTGCCGATGCCCTATCGCATTATCAGTTCAGGGCTTGGAGCTGGTCAACTGAGATGATAGACGATTGCTCCTCCACACTGTTGGGTGTATCTCAGTCCTCGTCTGAGGGGGTACATCGGCGATGTGCTGTAATAATCCAATCGGAGTTCGGACGCGGCCGTCTGAATGGTACTCTATGGCGGCCTAGGAAGAAGCTATGCTGCCGAGCCAATAAACCTGTTGGATCTTTTAAGGAGAAAATGTAAATTGTTGAGATATTAGAAGGTATCCGATTTGTCTCACGTTTTCGTGGGTGTCACGAAGGCCTGGCAGGATTTTGCATCCTTCCTATACTTCTAAATAATTGGTACCTAATCAATCGAAATAGACCAAACTTGGCTTGACTGGCCGTCGCTCTCTTATGGAGCCAGCCTAACTCCCGATGACCTATAATCCCGCCCCCGATACTGCAGTTGTCATACGGAAAACGGCCTAAACTAGTCACAACATTAGACCTACTGTGCCAAATAATTTTTATTGCAATCACCGTACAACTTCCACTTTATAAACGAGTCGGGGTGGACAACCTTAAAGAGAAGTCACGCAAAGCAGATTGACGATCATGATGCTAATAAAACCAGTAGTAAAGAACATGGTGAGGTTCATCCTACAAGGTGGGGTATCGCCCACCGAGTGAATGCATTCGAGCGGCGAGGAAACCCGTAGTTCCCAGTCGTCCTTGAAATGTGACATGGCCCTCGGATGGAGCAGCAGCGGAGTGCAAGAGCGGTGAAATGGAAGCACCTCAATAAACCAAATGGCTGATGGCAGCATCCGCCACGTTTCCCACATTCTAAAGTCTGGACACGGCGGGTAGCTTGTGCACTAGCCACTGCGGCCACACAACAACTTTCATGACACAGTTGTATACCTCACACCGTGAAACGAACTCCGTCCTCTCTGAACTGCTCACGTGTGTCTGCAGAACACTCAGCCATTTACAACTACACTGAAACACCTTTTAAACCAAATTATAACTTCTGTAATTCGGGACAAGCAAGCCTACAGAAGTGGAAGATAAGTAGCGAGGTTAAAGGGGTGGCAGAAGCGGTATAAATAATTTATTTCACTGCACAACGAAACAACCATTCGAGATTTGTTCACTTTATGAGTTGTAGGTATCGACATTAAGTTTCACAATTATAGAACTAAATTATATTTTATTTATTTACCACCTGAGGGATTCTTAACTGAACGTGAATTTTATATTATTCATAATTGAGCAATGATATTGTGACCCGGTTTCGTAAATTTATTAACAAACTGGATTGTCGGTCGCGAACACCAATAATTACAGTGTGGTTCAACCCGGCAACCAGGCGATAATAAATAATTATGATACTATTCCAATTTATCTAGTTTTTAACCTTAGATTAAAATAAAACCTGAACATTGAATAATAATATCTTAAATTTTGAATTCTATTATTAATTATTGAACCGTGGGGCGGGATTTGCCCGAAAAATCATTTAATCGAATAGGCATATGGCCAATATGTATCTCCTAATCACACGTAGGCGTTGGCAGAACAGGCGTTCGGCATAATAGACAGTAGACAAAACAGGCGTTTGGCTAAACAGGCGTATGACCAAACAGCCATTTGGTATATATTAAAGTTCATTTCATATAAGAAGGCCACATTCTGACAGTCAGTGAGTGGCAACTTAATATATTGAAAACAACTAACGTCCCATTTACAAAATCCTGTATCAGCTGATGCACGAACGAACAAAAGTTAATATTACGTTGGCTATTCTGAGAGCAGTGCCGAAGCACATCACACAAGCAGAAAATACGCGCATAAGAAAGAGTTCGTACATTAATTAATACATTTTATTTTACGTGGTCATAAAACAGCAGTTTTTAGTTTTAGAAACGAAACTTCGTGATAAAATAGTAATGTATAGGTGTTCAAAATGAGATGCACAATAAAACGATACGTATCCAAATGTGACGAAAAAATCCAAAGTTTCCAGACTCTCAAACCAGGTGCTGCTATCTTGTGGGTTAAAAGTGCACCATATGTTGCAATATGCCCTTCCACGCCATCTGTCATCCATATCCCGAACTACACTCAGAAACATGTTATAGTTTTGTTTTTTAAAATAACGTATTCACGCGCATATATAAATAATTTTATTTTCCCGCGAGCTCTGTATAATTTTTAAAGTAACTTGTATTTCGTAAACCCCGTTTATGAACGACCCTACACACGTCCACAAGCTCCGTTTACGAATGCAGCGCCACCAAAGCAGTTCACCAATTGCCGCACGCAGCAGCACCTCCTGGCCACATCAAAGCCTATTCTTGAAACGCCATTTGATGGCGAATGGATACATAAACGAAAAGGCGCGGCGATTGTCAACTGTCAAGAAAGTGGCCTTCTTATATGGTACAGAATATACCTCTATCTTGCATAAAAAATTATCAACTATCAGCACTAAAAAAATATTTTGTGGCGGCTACAAAGTTTTGTGTTGGTATTCACCCTGTCAAATTTTTTTGTGATAAACACAAAATTTTAAGTTGCCACAACAAAATGTTTATGGTACATAAAATAAATTTGTGTCTACCACATAAAAAGTTTGGCAGGTGAATATCAGCAAAACACTTTGTGGCCACCACGAAACATATTTTTCTGTGTGGGTTTTTGCCAAACAATTATTTTATAGAACATAAATTTGGCTTAATAATTATTCGGGTAAACACCAGTCATTTGGTACAAGAGAAGTTTGGCCGAACACGGATTCCGGCAGAAAATTCCTCCGGAAAATTTTTTTAAACATCAAAATGAGTGATACCCGTAGCAAAATGATCAGCCCGATTCACACTTCACCGCAGAAACGATAATTTGACTTAATTGCATCCAGGGAAAACGGAATGTATTTCCTGCACTGACCAGGAATAGATTCAAATTGGAAATTATCGTGTAATTATGGAGAGCTGACTTGGGAGATCGCGAGAAGTTGATGAGGTTTTTGGAGCGCCGCGCCGACTGTAGTAATGGAAATGGCACATGTCCACACGAATTCCAGGAAAGGGACTAACTCACAAACTCGACACGTTACCGCTGTGCATCCGGGAATTAATTACGCAGCTAAACTGATTGCGCGGCAGGTATCCAGGTCACGACCGCAGGCGTGCAAATCGCATTAATGAATTTCCGTCGGCAATGGAGAAGTAGCGTCCGGCGACATGGAATACCAGGGGAAATTATACGCAGTAGCATACCGTACAGCTTTGGAGAAACGCTGCTATATAAACTGAAGGATGCTGGCATTGGTTATCACTGTTACGAGTGCCTACTTTTCTGCTGTGTAGGTAATTGATGGGATCTACTTCCCAGGAATTCCAGGACTCATTTTATACATTTAGAAAGTATATGATGTGTAAATGCACTAACTCTTAAGGAGTTTATTGAATCATAAATGCAGTCCGGGATAAAATACGGAAGAACTATCAAGCAAACAATTTTTGTTATTGTTATATCAATTTATTAAATTATATTGATGAGATATTTTTCTATATAATCCTAAGCCGTATATATATAATATATACACAAGTATTCTTTATGGTTACCTATTGCTGGAATTCACAACATTTCTTCCATGAAAATGGTAGTTGCAGTGAGTCATTTTTCACGATCTCTTAGGAATGCTAGTCGGGATTGTGTGCTGCTTGCGCCCTCTCGACTCTACTTAGTGGCGCCACCTGCGTCATCGGTCTCCGGCATCCTCGCGTCCACGCTCGGCATCCTTCTGCTTTACTTCTTTGTCCATGCTCCTTTGATGTCCCTCTCCTCGCACATTGGCGTTTTAAGTCTGCTGGCCCAGCCAGTGCTTGCAATGTGAGGCGTCGGCCTTCTCGGGGTCGCCACTTCTACTTCTCTTAGCTCCTTCCTCGAACCAGCTGAGCGCCTTCCTCCAAATGGGGCGTCGAATGTTATATGGTGAGTCATGAGTGATCGTGTAGGCCATCAGTTGTGTGCAGGTAATGCTCTATAATCGCAGTGGCGTAATATAACTTGTTTAGTGGTTTTTCTAAATTTAGGTTTTTGGTGGCAGTTCAAAATTATGTTTGGGTTAACTTAAGCCGCTTCATGGCAGTATAGTTTCTTTTTTATGAGTAGGGTTTGTGTATAATTTTTGTGTGGTCGTCCCGTTTTACGTCAGATGTTTGCTGATACTGAGTACAGTAATTCTTTGATTATGCAAGACACGACACTCATGGCCCTGTTAAATACAGAATGGCGTGCTCTCTACCCACGTAAGTTTTTAATTTTTCTAGGCGCAACGTGCTCAGGTGTTATTCTCATTGAGTTTTTTATGTATTTTAAAATGTTCTATAATTTAAATAAATGAGGGCTATGTTTGGGCGAGTTGGTTGACCCTCTTATAAATTTCGCAATATTTTTGAATCCTTTAAATGAGTGTACCTGTTTGCGTGTGTCGACACATTTTTTAATCTTTTTAGTGAATATATTGGATTATCATTTTTTTTAATATTCGAAGAGAAGTTTGTAAATAAAACTGTGACTCTACTAAACATGAGTGTACAATTATTTGTGGTTCGCCACAATTGCAAGATACATTAACGACACTACAATTATTCATATTTGGAAAACACGCAGTCGCGCGGAACTGTAAGAGAAAGACTAGAAAATATGTTTATGTGTACATCTCTGAAGAGGGCTGTGACTACGGGCAAAGCCTTGGTGATTGAAAATGCTACGCGTCTAAAGCGATTGTATGCAGTTTTCTTCCAAAGTATGAAGGGGGAATTGCAACACAAACAACCCTAGACCCGGAAATAAAATGTACCACACATTTGTACCTCAATCACGCGATTAAAGTAAAGAATGAGAAATAATCGCAGGAAACATTTCAAAGGGAGGTAATTTATTTGAAATATAATCGAAGGAAGGGAACAATTTGTGATACAAACAGGGATTTACTGAGTTAGAAAATGGGTACTACATCTACAAAGAAATATTTGTGAAGTGGTCTCAGCATGACGAGCGTTAAGGGCGCCTTCTGCCCTGGTAACCAAATAAAGCAACACGCTTAAATTGTATTGTCGCCATTTAAAAAACTGTTAAACGCTTATGAGCACCAAAGCGTTACGAATAGCATTTCATCATATTTCAATGTTCAAATACTAGTTTAAGTTTTCTATTNACTTATGAGCACCAAAGCGTTACGAATAGCATTTCATCATATTTCAATGTTCAAATACTAGTTTAAGTTTTCTATTTCCGTTTATAATTTGCATTTTCGCAGCTGAAAAGGGCTAATATGAGTGTTCACAATCGTGTTTTGGTATGGAAACTCTGATACAGCCTATTTAGCATTGCGTAGGGGCATGCAGCACACCTTCGTCTTTATTAATTACACCATATAAATGATACAGTCATCACTGAAAGTCCTATGAGGCGATTCGATGAGAGAAAGACTGCACGTCAGTTCAGTGTCTTGCATGTAAAGGTAACCAAGCATTCTAAGCACGCAACTAGGTCGCCTTTCGCTTGTATAACTCGAGCACGCAAAATACCTCCAGCCAGACAGCGGCCTTAATAAGGGATGAGAATGGAATAACTTAGTCCTTCGGGAGCACGAACTCTCAATCTGTTACATTAGGACAGAAGCCTGTCGATAGTGGTGAGGTGCTCTTACAAATACGCTGATAAAACAGTTCGGAGAGGTTCACTAATCCGACGCCGTGACCACTATACAAAATTACCGGACATAAATGATACAAACGAACAAGCACCCCAAAACGGTCGTCCTAAGGTATCAGTGTTACATCGCCTCTCTGATTAATCCTTAAATAATTGTTGAACATATTGCGGAAAAAAATTTAAGATGATGAACTTTCCAATCGCGTTGAAGACACAAAAATGTAATGATTCCTGCACAAACCCAATAAGGGAAAAATTCTTCTTAAANACTTTCCAATCGCGTTGAAGACACAAAAATGTAATGATTCCTGCACAAACCCAATAAGGGAAAAATTCTTCTTAAAAGTAACCTGCTTACAAACAAGAAAATAAATCTACTTAAGAAACAAAAGAAAAAAAAAATTCATAACCAAGTATTGTACTACCCTTCAAAATCATTAAAACAATAAATAAAATAAATTATTTGGTTACCGAAAATACAGTTGATCTTACGTAATCTTGTGTGGATAAGGCATAATATTACAACAGTTCTAAACTGGAAAAAATTTGTGATCGTATATGTTATTATAATTGAAAACGATTTTCATGCACGCCTCATTTGTAACTTAATACAAAATATGCCTATCCGATTGTCTTTTGTTGTCTTTTACTACTGCAGTATCGAGAGGATGAGCGTGGTTGCCAGATTCAGTCAGAAGTTAAAATAAGATTCAGAAAATATGTTCTGCTAGTGAACTGTCTACCTAAATTGTTAATTCTTGTGCATAGTTTTAGTAACTTTAATTATCAGAATTAATTATTACATCATAGTGTTTATGTTTAATAAATTTTCTTTATAACCGGAAGAGCCAGAAAAACTGGTATAGGCGTGCGTATGCAAATAACAGTGGTATGGAACCAATCAGAGTAACGCGATGCGGTCGGCAGCTAGATCGGTTACTGCTGCTACAATGGCAGGTTATCAAGATTTAAGTGAGTTTGAACGTGGTGTTATAGTCGGCGCATGAGAGATGGGACATAACATATCCGAGGTAGCGATAACATTTGGATGTTCGCGTACGACCATTTCACGAGTGTACTATGAATGTCGAGAATCCGGTAAAAAAACACATCTTCGAGATCGCTGCGGCCGGAAAAAGATCGAGAAAGAACGGAACAAACGTTGACTGACGAGAATCATTAAACGTGACAGACGTGCAACCCTTTCTGAAATTGGCGTATATTGGATTTGTGGACTGCCCTGCAGGATACATGGTGTGAATTGCCTCCTGCATACATTCAGAAACTATTCGAGTCCATGCCACGTCGTCTTGTGGCATTTCTGCGTGCTCGGGGGACCCTACACGATATTAGGCAGATGTACCAGTTTTTTTNATGCCACGTCGTCTTGTGGCATTTCTGCGTGCTCGGGGGACCCTACACGATATTAGGCAGATGTACCAGTTTTTTTGAATATTTAGTGTAATTATTAATATCATTCGAAATTAAATAACTTAATTAGATAGAAATGTTTCATACGTATGCATACTTCATAAAACGTGAGGTTCGCCGTTAAATATAATTAATAGTTTTTGCTATAATTTTATATGTAAAATTAAGTGTTTCAAAAATGTATAATNCGTTCGCCGTTAAATATAATTAATAGTTTTTGCTATAATTTTATATGTAAAATTAAGTGTTTCAAAAATGTATAATATTAACTTCATGTGTTGCTCACAAGACTTCTGCGGTTTTCTTAGATATGGCATTAATCGGATGTTTAAACCACTTGTACCTGCGTTTGGTAAGGGAATATTTTTACTCCAAGTCTTACGCATATCATTTACGCCTTAAAGGCTGGCTGAAATTAGGCCACAGACTAGTACAACTTTCTTGTTGAGCGAATTTACAGTTATAAGAACCAGCATCACCCAATAACACATTAAAATTTTTTGTGGTATGCCTACACATCGGTCAAAAACTATCTTGGAATACTAATATTAATAAAAAAGGATGACTGTGTATACGCCACACTGTCGTCTTTCAACCAGTGTTAAACGCACGTACCTAAAAAAAAAATGATACTCCGATATATTCTTTTTGGTCTGTCAACTGTTAGTCCAGCCAATTCAAACGTGTTCTGTATCCTTTCGGGCACGTGACGCGAAATACCACAAAAATCGTTACAAATGGCATCTGAAAATGCCTCCGAATGGCTATTGTGCATATATATCGATCTGTTAAGTAAATCTAAAACTGAACGCTTTGACCTAGATACAGCACAATAGGTGTTACCTTATTGACACGGGACTGAATAAAAGGTTTTCGGTTACTACCAAACAAGGTGGTAAATCTAGCCCTTTCAACGCTTTCTGTTGATATAAATAATATTTATATAATCAAAAAAACTTTGCACTGCATTCGGCAATGACCACACTTTTCAAAGCTTGCTCACCGACCAACATTCTTTTCTTCAAGCCCAGCCACAGTAAACCGCTTTTTAATTTGTCGCAAGCCCAAGTGTAGGTCAGATTCTGATGTTACGATAATTTATTTGCTCTCGAATACTAAGTTCGCACGAGTATATTTTTAACTATACCATTTAAGTTTATTCGAATACTAACTGATAACTCCGAACCATTTGAAAAAAATGTTATTTAANATTTTTAACTATACCATTTAAGTTTATTCGAATACTAACTGATAACTCCGAACCATTTGAAAAAAATGTTATTTAATCACTTTTGAAATCAACCTTTGGAAAATATCACTGCTACTACCATCGTTTTTTTATGGACACAGTGACTGGCGTACNATTTTTAACTATACCATTTAAGTTTATTCGAATACTATCTGATAACTCCGAACCATTTGAAAAAAATGTTATTTAAGCACTTTTGAAATCAACCTTTGGAAAATATCACTGCTACTACCATCGTTTTTTTATGGACACAGTGACTGGCGTACNTCACTTTTGAAATCAACCTTTGGAAAATATCACTGCTACTACCATCGTTTTTTTATGGACACAGTGACTGGCGTACACCCACACTGAGGAAAAGGTTTTGTTGAATCCGACAAGGTTCGTTTGCTGCAACCAAATTAATTGTTTATATAGGAACAATGCAATATTTTGTTGCTGTAACCAAATTATTTCGTTGTTGTTATTTGGTTCCTCCTAATTTGTTTGGCTGTACGTAAATAAACTATTTTGTTTAATATATTAAATAGAAAACCGGACAGATATTCAAACCTAGACCCTTTGCACCCGAGTGCTACGCCCAAGCAACCTCAACTACTGTGACAACTGACCAAAGTAGTATGACTTTAACAGGTACATTTCAACTTCAGTGCAACGTGCGCAAATAGATATTTAAAGTTTTGCAGCTTTACTTGTGAATTTCCTGTTGAACTAATTTTTATTAGAATTTGCATATGAATATTAAGCATCATTAAATACAATAACATAAACTGTTACTAACCAAATTGTCACAAAAATTACAAACAAACTCTCGAGCTGTTTTTTCGAACCAAGGCAATGAAAATAATAGCAAAACGAATATATACAGTTGGATCAATTAAATATTTTGTTTACAGTCTCATTTCTTTTGCCTGAACACAGGTTTTGTTTATTCAAGCTTGTTGTATGTTGGACGAACAAAATTAATTTTGTCACTTTTCAAGTTTTGTTTACTCAACAAAATTATTTGTTGAGGCAACTGAATATATTTTGGCCCTATACAAACAAGTATTTTGTTGGCTGAAACAAACCTCTCTCTCAGAGTAGTAAAGATGGTAACGACGGAGGGAAAGTAGTTCCATGCCTTTAATTTGAATTAAAAATATTATGTAAAAATTTGTGAATACTGAAATAATATTTTTTTTTTCTGTTTTTAAATCATATAATTGCAAGCATTTGCGAAATTGTAAAATATGTAATTTTCTAATAATTCCGTAGTTTCCGTTGACCGATGCATGAATAAAGTGATCAGGCCCATAGCAATGTTAATTGTATGTATGGCAGAACAGTACACAGTGTGAATACAAGTAGACCTTTAGCAGGGCTTTCAGAAGTGCTCAGTTCACCGTGAACAGTCTATAGTTACTTTGTTCTGTGGGCCACGTTGACACATCGCCGGCGTGTAGGGCGAAATGCCTAACCACCACCCACAGGCGACAGCTTCCCTGCGCCAGCACTGGCAAAACCAACAGCGTGTTGTCATCTCTCCCACACATATCGTGTCGTAAGCGGCGACTAAGGTAAATACTTCCGGAATGGAATTTACTTTGAAATAGTTATGTTCGAAAAAAAATTTTCGCCTTCTAACCAGCATGGTGGTATGTTGTCAGGTAACCAAAGCTAGGTTTATAAAAAAGTTACTATAGTTTGTAAAACACTAATATAAATGATCTAGTTTTGGTTCTTAAGGAATTAAACCCCTATAAATAGATTTATTAGAAACGTGGTCGTAAGACATTCGGTAATTTTTACTAGTTACATAAAATCTCTGCAGTTCTTCACATTAAAAGTGGCTTGATACTCTACAAGAAATTTTTATTATGTACCTGTCAATGCGCTTGGGAAGCTATTTCATTATTTACAATTATTTGGTGTGTGTCGTAGGAGGTGAAAAAAAAAAGGATGGGTGGATGAATTGGAAATGGAAAGGGCTTATTAACGTCCCCCGGTTTTTACGCCTGAAGGTTTATCAAGGGATGGCTTACCAAGTAACTTATGACCTAACTTAAATTAACGCAAATGCCTAACCTAGGATTCGAACCCAGAACCACCCTCACAGGAGACCGGCGGCGAACCAACCTACTGCGTCACGGGTTGGTTGGGTTGGTTTAGGTCCGAANGGGGGGAAGGAAGGTAGAGGAGGAGATAAAATCATTTGGACCCAGAGTAGAGAATACAGAGGTGAAACAGCAGCTTATTCCGTGAACTTCAGCTACACACACTCCAGCAAAATGTTGGCACTGGCCAGCATCATGTTGGAGCAGCGTTCGCCAACCAGCGCCTAGTTACCTATTTGGCAGGCGGCAGCCAAGCCAATAGCGAGATATTTTGCAGCACGCATAACCCAGTGAGACACAAGGGCCGCTCTCATAAACCACTGCAGCTAATCAGGAGATGAGTACGTCCAAATCAAAGGAACCGCTACACCGTATAGTGGACTGGAGTCGACCTTCGTGGTGTCAAACATCCTTCCTTACTGTCCTACTTGCAATAATCGCTTCATATTTTATGTCCTTATCTACCACATGAACAGAAATAATCATTTTTTATAAGTTTGAAGATATTCATAACCAGAAAAGCGGGGAACGGTTGTTTAAATGGGATAGTAATGTGGGAAGAACTCCTAAATAATATTCCATTAATTATAATATGTTTTCACATTTACATTAAAAGCCTAATGGAATTAACGTCTACCTTCTAAAATCAGGGAAATATACTTATTTGCTGAAACACTTTAGATATGCGGGGTTTAAATGTTATGCGCCCGAAAAATTACGTCAAAAGGACCCGTCTGTTTCTTCATTAATTTTAATTACTTACATGTATGCATTTTTATTAATTAAAGATATGATAACATAACTACTAAGTAATCACAAAATAGCATTATAAACATTTTAACAAGTAAATAGTACGGTAATGCGGCTACTGGGACAATGAATCATGAAAGAGGACAACAGAGTTTTGTAACGTCCCAGAGCGTGGCGGCCATGTTGGCTCAGAATTTCCCGTTTTCCTCTCAAAATTCGCCATTTTGACACAACATTTCCTCATTAAAATTTCTCCTTTTTTCCTCTCAAAATTTCCAAGAAAGGTGAAAATTTTCCGCACACATCCTCAAATCGGCAACGTGGACTCAAACCCTGTATGAAAAAGTTCACGGTGAACGCGAGACTCTTAAAAAAGATCCACAAATAAGAAAGGCTTACTAAAGCTCCGAGTCAAGCCCAGCAGATCATGAAGGGCAGTGGCCATGTTAGATTACATATTCAGCTTACTAAATACTATTTCACAGAATTTTTTTTTTCATTGCAGCAATGTTTAACAAAAACTACTTTTTTTATGAAAACAGGTATTATTTTTAACAATACGTTTAGTAAAATAACACAACATATAATTTTTATTAAGATTTTATTTACCAAAGACTACATTCATGCAATTATTTCTTAGAAATTATTTTCATAGGTAAGAAGCGAAGAACATCGTATGAGTATGTTGCAAGTGAACGTTATTCATTTGTCCTTAATTGTAAATGATAAACTGCCTGAATACTTTATCGCCATTTTTTCTTCCTCACAACACGCCTTCTTTGTCCTCTCGCAAACACTCTCTTCAACTTCATACGCAATACAGAGCAATATTCAGGGCCTTGAATGCTCTGCTACAGTGATCATACTGGTAAGTTTCTAGCGTATAGTAGTTACATTCCAACAACAGGTTATAAATTATATTTTTATGTTTTCTATATCTTCTGTTTACTGTTTTATTAAATTATTTTTCGTACATAAAAGAAACGAGCATATGTTTTTCGGCATTCCCGACGAATGCTCTGTGACATACATTTTCAGACTCCCTCGGAAACTTCAGCACGAATTCATTAACAATCGATTTTCCTAGAACATGGACAAATGTTCTATCCGGTGGTGTACGTTGGTGGACATGATGCAAATGTACTTCACAAAACCTTTTTTCCTCATTAAAAATTTATTATTAATTTTAAACTCTCGTCTATGCTTACGAACCCTAAGAGTCAAACGGGCCCAGCCTGCCTTCTTCATCGTACGGTTTTTACTCCTCTCATGCCACCGTGCATTGCTACTTTTACAGCAGATCACACTACAATAGCGGCATGAATGTCTCGATATTAGCAGCGAACAGTAAAAGATGTTCAAATGCATGTCCTCACTTGCTGATTTGCCATAACTGCTTCATCACTTACTGTAATATGTGGTGATATTACGATTACATCATTACTCACTGCGGTAATAGTTATAATTCCGTCCCAATTTTCTAGAGACGGAAATACACCTCATAGCTTAGCAGGCGGAGGAACAAGTCCTTCATATTTATTTCAAATTTCTCTTAAGACTGTTGGTAAGAGCAAACAGATTATGGCACTTTTCACACCTATGTGGCATAGAAGATAAATTCATCTTACTTTTAAACTTCTGATATCCTCTAACATTACTGCTATTTGTGAAGGCTGGTTGTTAGTTTGGGTAGGATGAGAAGGTGGGGTAGTTGAATGGGCGTTCCAGTGTGACGTAAAACGAATGAAATATTAGAGGGGGAGGATGGGATGGAGGGCTACCTGTCATCTTGAATATCCGTGACCCTGACCTTAAACCCGAAAAATCGAGAAAAATCGCAAAAAAAAAAAATATCAATTGTTTAACTATGAAACGTAATTCGAGCACTAGTTGGGTGGCGCGCTTAAAGCAAAGTAGAGTGTCTCCCAATATAGCACTGCATCCGACTGCACAACATGCAGAACTCAATGAAAAATAATACGACTAGTACTAAAATTTTCAGAAATGTGCGATTTACGTTATATAAGAAAGAATAATAGATGTATATTGTAACACAGTAAATATTTTGCTATAATTTATTTATTTTTATGTTTAAACATATAATAAATAATAGTCTATTTTTAACCCAAAATGTAAGCGTGTTTTCTGTATCGATGATTAAAAAAAAATAAATTGCAACCGCCTTCCTTCTCGGTTCGTCAAGCTAAATTATCAAAATTACTAATATGC
This sequence comes from Clitarchus hookeri, assembly GCA_002778355.1. Lineage (NCBI taxonomy): Eukaryota > Metazoa > Arthropoda > Insecta > Phasmatodea > Phasmatidae > Clitarchus > Clitarchus hookeri. The sequence continues at coordinate 442,491 of NQII01001205.1, read as the reverse complement.
TCGCATGAAAGAAAAATTATTTATAATGTTTAAAATACTTTTTTTAATATTTTAAAAATTTAAATTTATATTAGTTATGAAAATTATAACTTTTGGGGCTGAAACAGATGTGTACAAAATACATAATTAAAAATAATTGTATACATTATTGCTAATTTTTATTGTTTACATTTATAGTAGTTATTACGTATTTCTTGCATGATAAAAGTTTGACTTCTAAAATTTTGATTAAAAAATTGACTATAAAAATAGATTTTTTAAACTTGTAAGTAAGTGGTTTATAGTAAAATATTTTACAGTCTTGCGAAATGCTACGCATTCATCTTTCACACGCAACATAAATCGTTTTTCTTTGACAATTGTGTTGGTGCGTGTGATACACTGCATTGCCTTGTGCAAGTTATGCAGTCGGGTGCAGTGCTCCAAATGTTAGCCGCTCTCCTGCCTTTGGAAGCCGTATGTACCTGGAGCTGTTTCGGCGTTTCGATGCACAGAGGCGAGGGAGCGATAAGGGCGACGCTAACCCGCTTACCTATCACCCCGGTGCATCTACACGCCAGGTTCTGAAATGACGCGCAGTGCTCCCCATTGTGCTGTCGGAACAATGCGAGTTTAAAGCGGCGACCTTATCAAGTGATTACCGCAAAGTTTGGTACGTGTCCCTATAATTATCAGTTCTGACACGTTTCCGAGCAGCACATGTTGCGGAACAGCAGTGTGAAAAGGCAGTGTTTGCTATGTTGGAGAGTTCGGAAATAGTGACTGTAATGCGCGTGCTGTCGTTAAAGTAGTCCTCGTTCCTCGTCTCGTATATCACAATTAAAGTTTTTCCGTATAAAAAGTGTATTTCAGATACTCTGCAAAGCAGTTCGAGCTCCAGGTAAATAGTCCTCTGAAGGCGTGTAAGAAGTACACGACCCGCAATTCTTAAGGTCGTCCCAACCCTCTGCACTGCGGGTAGGTTTCACTCTCGTGGATTTTCGTTCCCGTCCCGGCCTACTGCAGGCGTAGTTAGGAACATTCCTAGCTTCTCTGCGGGGCCACGGTGGTTTAGTGGTTAGACTACTCGCCTCCCACCTCGGGTGAACCTGGTTCGATTCCCGGCGGGGTCGCTGCCGGATTTTCATAAGTGGGAATCGTGCCGAACGATGCCGCTGGTCAGTAGGTTTTCTTGGAGATCTCCCGTTCCACCGGCCCTTTCATTCCGACGTTGCTCCACACTCACCTCGCTTCACCCTCATCGGTTCACAAGACCTCGTTGTTAGGGGCGCCGCCTTCTTGGAACTTTTTAGCGCCCTTGAGCCAGGGAAGCGCGGAAGCGATAAGGGCGACACTGACACGCTCACCTTGTGCCCAATCACTCCTACGCGCAAGGCACTGAACTGGCGCGCAGTGTTCTCGTCGTGTAACTTTAACCCATTAGGACATTATGGGGTGACCCTATTATTTTATTGGTGGAAAGTCTGCAGTAAGGGTCAGTGCAAGTACCTATAACAGTTTCGCATGTTTCCGATCAGTATATTATGAGATACAGCAGTGTGAAAAAGCCGTTTTTAGCTATGTTGGAGGACTCGGAAATAGCATTTATAATATGTTCCTCCTTTGAGGTGGTTTTTCTTTTCGTAAATTGGTTTAATGGGGACACATTTAGGGGTTTCGTTAAAAAATCTGATTTCAAACAAACTGCAACGCAATTGAAGCGCAAGGAAGGCGGCGCCCTTAAGAGCAACCCAAAAATCCCCCACTGGCCACTTTGTTCCCTGCCGGGTGCTGGATAATCGTGCACCCTGACACAGGGTAGATAAATACACAGAGACGAAATGGCTTGGCGCTTCATATGACGCGAGCTTACTCATTGCCTGAGTGTCAGATTAGCTACCGCGTGCTACGAAATGTTGCCTGTTTGCTGGGCCGCTGACTGGCGAGTAAGTTACCTGGCGCTGATTGGCGAACGACGTTCCATCGCCTTGCTTGCCCGAGAAGCATTTTTGCTGGCGTGTGCAGTTCTAGTTCACGGTACAAGCAGCTTTTTCACCTCTGTATTCTTAAGTATGCTGTGACACTGACGTGTTTCGTTAATACAGAGAAAATGTTGGGCCGATGCCACTCTCAGCATGGACACCAGGGTTTTTGAGTAATCCACTGTGTTCACGGGTGTCCCGTTCTGCGCATGGCAGCGTGACGTAACAACAAACATAGATATTAAACTTTTGTTTCCCTTCTTGTTTATATATATATATATATATATATATATGAATATATATACATATATACATATATATATAGGTGTTGGCCGAAACATTTAGCATTTTGATAAATTAATATAGATATGAAACTTTAACCGCAGTATTGATTTTAATTTCATTAAATGATTTTAACATACCTAGTTAAAGTTAATTTTTTTAAGATAATGCAAAATTATAAAACATTTTGAATCAAAAGTATTTATTCTATAAAGCTTACTTTTTCCAAATGACTTGCGTAATTTATCATTCTCTTATTTTGCGACGTCAAAATTTTAATATGAAACTGTTTCTCACATGAGTCATATCCAGAACCACCCGAGTGAGTTTGGCTGAAAGCCGAACCGTATACCCTAACACAAGAAACCAAGAAATAAATTGCCCTGAGCTGCGTGGAGATGGAATAAATTTTAAAGAAATGGGCCTTTTAAGAAATGAAGACAGCGAAACAAAACGGAGCAGTCTGAGAAAACCTTCCCATTGCAGATGAGTTCAATTAACTACTCACTGAAGAGTTGAATTTTCCCCAAACCTTGCCGCAACAGCAAGTCATATAGTCAACCGATTGTGCAGACTACAAAGAAGTAAACAAATCTGAGATTTTGGAAGGGGCGGTAGAGAGAATTGGCCTAAACGGGCACGTTATCCTTTCATGCGAGAAATCACTATACTGTAAATAAATACATTATTTAATTCGTAGCTGAAATTTCTTCATTGCTGGGTGTTTTCTTTCTCATTTGGCACGTCTGTTTCTTATGGATATAGCTAAATGCATTTTTATGGCAACAGTGAAGCTGACTCGTGAAATATAAATGATGGTTTAATTAAATTCGCATTACAGTAACTTTCACTGTGGTGTGAATCGTCGAAAGCTCGCATAACGACGTCTTCAAATGCATACTGTTAGTTGCGAGTAAAACACGCAGATAACAAGAAGTAATTAACCTACTTTCGTCCGGAGCATCCTCCCCCGGAGCCAACGTCATTAACAAGTTTTATCTCAGTTTGCAAAGGAAAACATATCTGAGATGTTCCTGAACTTGCTTAGTGAAAATTGAACGGAATATAGTAATTGAAATGTTGTTAGTCGGCACACACAGCCTACAGCGGCGATGAAATATTATGCACAAAGCAAAGTGCCGAGACATCCATATATTATCGATAATGCGTGGTGTAAGTGAAATAGCAAATTATGTAAATTTATTGCCATTTAAGAAAAATACCTGAAAAAAAGTCGATGAACTGTACATTCACTTGTTCAAAAGGTACCATATTTAAATCCCTTACCAAGAAACTAAAAGAGACATTTCTGTCATAGATTTTCAAGATATTTTGAAATACAAGATCGAAAAATTCATGAAGAGACAAAACCAGCTGGAACCATTAATAGTTTTTTTTATCTATGGTGAGTGTGTTAACTACGGTGTCAAATGATCAACTATGCAAGAGTAATTTTTTGGACGCTTATTTATAAACGACGCAATATTCATTTGTGATGTCACCACAGGCAGTACGCAGAAAAGCGCATTTCTTTAATAACCCCACCGAGCGAGGAAGCGCAGTAGTAAACCCTCTGGAGTCACATTCTAGAGGACACGGGTTCGATTCACGACCCGTCCATCCTGATCTTGGGTTTCGCTGGTTTCCCGAAGTAACTCAAAGCGAATGCTTTATAGTACCTTGCTTCAGGCCATGGATAATTCTTTCCCCGTTTTGCTTCTCCGAGCAATTTGCTGCGTCTCTATCACCTCGTTGTTGACGAGACGTTTAGCGCGACCTGCCTGCCTACTTATCAACCAGCAACGCTATACGGAGAAACCAAAACAATGTATTTGAACAACGTTACCAACGTTATATATTATATCTACCACTAATTTATTCCAGTAAAATTATCGATAGCATACTCGTATATTTGCAACATGTTTGAACTTGACAAGAAAAGGAATGTTTACATATTTTAAAATGTTGATAAAATGAAATGTAAACAATCTAATATATTCTTTAAATACTTGTTAATATGTGTGTTTAAAATAAATGAAATAAAAGTTTATGATTCATACTTATTTATGTACAAAAAAATTATAAATATTATTGTACGTGAGTTACATTATTTCTGTAAATTTCTTTCTGTCTTTATTTTTTTGATACCGCATTACTGTGGTTATTAACAGAGTTATCATTTTTGTAAAATAATATAAAATTTGTTACGGAGCATCGTAGCAACTGTGCGTCGATAAAGAGTGAGTGAGTGAAGAGATTTGGAACAGCGAGGTCTTGAGAACTGATAAGTGTGATTAAAGTGAGTATGAAGCAGCGCTGGAATAAACTGGTGGGGGCAACGGGAGATCCCTGAGAAAATCCACCGACCAGCGGCACCGTCTGGCACGATTCCCACATGCGAAAGTCCGGGAGTGGCCCGTTCGAGGATTGAGCCCGTGTTGCCTTGGTGGGACGTGAGCAGACTAACCACTCAGCCACCGTGGCCCCCCAATAAAGAAAATGATCTTCTCACGTCGTGTGCCACCCTGCTACCTGCACTAAACCACTGTACCTGCAGAATGAACAAGAGCCGTCTCGTTTTGAAGGATCGATGTAACATACACATACGTGACAAGTTTTCGAAGTTGGCGCTGGAAGGAAAAGTATTAACTTTTTCTTATTTTTACGGAACACCGTTCGACGTGTGAACATTGCAAATGGTGTCGTCAGCCTTAAATAAATTTTTCTTTTTACAGATCTTGCAGTCACATTTTGAAATGATAATTTTGCTGTGTTTTTGGACTCAGAACTAATAATGTAAANACATTTTGAAATGATAATTTTGCTGTGTTTTTGGACTCAGAACTAATAATGTAAATCAAACCATTTTAACAAATCAATCATTAGGCCCGAAGTAAATTAAAGAAGAGTATAAAAAAAAAGGAAATATTTTGTTTTACAAAATATTTAAATTCTGACCTGTGTTCCGCGATAATGTATTAAATTCAAATATTTCCATCTGTGCATCTGAGTTATTATTTGTGTGCTCCAAAAACGCCATAAACTATATTTTGACATGTTATCATGCAATAATGTGGAACATAAGTTTTCTTCATTTGTGGGAATGTACTTCAAAATGTCAACAAGTTGAACTGCCCGTCACATATCTATAATAATGCTTTTTTTTTTATCTTACACTGCGCGTAAGGAAATTAATTCCAAAAAATTTCAATCCGTAATTTTTTTTAAGAATCCATATTACATGTTTGGCATGACAAAAGTGTAAATAACAGATTCGAAATAACTATTAACGTGTTTTCAGTTCGTGGTATCGGCAATCGTCTGGCTTGTAACACGCGAGTTTTGCAGGCGACTACACAGGCGATACGAGCAAGTGCAATAACAATTACCGAGTTAAGAAACACTGACATGCAATGAATGCCCCGTGGCCTGTCGGTTAGTGAAANGCAAGTGCAATAACAATTACCGAGTTAAGAAACACTGACATGCAATGAATGCCCCGTGGCCTGTCGGTTAGTGAAAATAAATACTAAAATTGCACTGCCAACATGCAGCGAAGAAATGCGGATTCAGGAAATGGCGGGTGACTTCATCGAGGGTGTGAAAGTCGCTCGACAGAGCCCCCGATTACCAGACCCACTGCGCGCTGCTGTCACAGGAGCACTGTGGTATGTCGCAGAAAAATACTTCCCCCCACGNGCAAGTGCAATAACAATTACCGAGTTAAGAAACACTGACATGCAATGAATGCCCCGTGGCGTGTCGGTTAGTGAAACTAAATACTAAAATTGCACTGCCAACATGCAGCGAAGAAATGCGGATTCAGGAAATGGCGGGTGACTTCATCGAGGGTGTGAAAGTCGCTCGACAGAGCCACCGATTACCAGACCCACTGCGCGCTGCTGTCACAGGAGCACTGTGGTATGTCGCAGAAAAATACTTCCCCCCACGAAACTTCTCGCCCGACACGACATCGTATTCAGTTGCGCCGCGTCAACGACGCTGCTAATCCCGATATTCTAGGCACACGTTATTTCCTGTGTGTTGTGAGATGTAATGTCAATAACACCTTTTGTGACGCAACCAACCGCCAAATCTGTAATTCCTGACATATATTCCATGCTCTTTTTATACTCAACATTACAGTATTTGTTATTATTAATCAAATGCATTTTTTACATTTTACCATCTTTATGAAGTTGATATTTTTGTATAGTTAAATACTCAGTGCAAAACGGTTTGGAACAATGAGCCCTTTAAGAGCTCTTCATAGCGAGACTGCAGTCACGGAGTTTAAATGGGTAATCAACGTTAAAGATGTTCCTTCTTAATCGATCAACTTTAAAGGTAACCTTTTCAGACTAAATATATTATGAAGAATATTTCTTAATGAATACTGGTATTATAATAAATTTTACCAAATTTAATGTTAATTAATTTTTATAAAATGTAATATAAGTTTTATATTTTACAAATAAATTATTATAAATTTTTTTTATCAAAATGTTTAACGTGACAATATTCTATGAGAAGGTTTTGTTGAAAATGCTTCGTTTTTAAGCGTTATCTCTGAAATGTATGCATTGAGAAGTAATTTCTTTAACATTAATCCCCCATTTAATCTCCGTCTTTGCATACTTGATAAGCAGTGGCCTTAAACTTCAATACATAAAAATATACCCAGTCTATGTTTTATTTATAACCGCGAAATAATCACACGTCCCCGTAAAACTAGAAAATACAGTTAGCCACCGTTCGACCATGTATGACAATAGCAAGTCAACAGCAAAAAATATTATCTCTTTTTTATTGGCGCAACCAGTCAAGTCTTGGAAAATGCAAATAACATTATTGTTTCCTCAACAGTCGTCCGAAAGAACGTGACTTCGACTATCGTTGGCTTATTGTGTTCATAAATACTTGTTTTGACACGCAATTGTGATTTCTCTGACGAAGTTTTAGTGCAGCTATGATATATTAAAATTTATTTTATTTTTATTCATGAGTATGTTGATGCAGAACATGAAAACAAACATCCATATCAGTGAACACACGCGTTTGATATTTATGTACGCAGTTATTAAACTAATGTTAGGGACATGCTAAGAAGACGAAAATCACTCTATAAGCTATTCACGGTTAAGGGAGCACTTTTAAATATGTCTCTTAAAAAGGACACTGCCAGTGACTACATATATTTTAAGGCGGTAGAAGAGTTACTTCCAACGGAGCACTCCACCCGATTGTACGATATGCAGAACTCACTATATAGTAATAAACACACTACCAAAACTGTCAAAAATATACGATTTGTGTTGCATATTCAACAAGAATGCATATATTTGGTAATATTGAAAAATATTTTTCCTGTAATTTACTTAGATAAATATTTTTAGAAATCACTTACTACGATACAATTTTCAGGCAAAATCTAAACGTATTTTCATTATGGATGCTTCCGAAAGCACATTTTATACAAAAATAGTGCAAAACTGTAATAATAATTTTTCTGTTTGTATGTAATAAAATATTATTAGCAATGTTTACAAATGTTTTTAATTGTTGATTTTATGTAAATCCGTCTCTACCACTAAATTTGTTATTTTCATAACTGACATGAATGTTCATAAAATCTATTATTAGCAATATTTATAAGTCTGTTACCGATATTTTATTACATACAACCAAAGCAATTGTTATGATTGGCCTACGATATGAAGGTTTTCTTGCAAAATGTTCCTTCTGAAGCATCCCGTAAAGAAATACGCTTAAGTTTTATTTATAAATAGACTTGTATAAATTAATCTTTAAACTTTTTAAAACAGTTAATTCAGCAAAACATTTCAAATGTTACAAAACAGATGCATTCTTCTCTCTTTTGCCACAAAAATAGTACTCTTTTCCGACAATTTTTGTAGTGTTTGTATTAATATTTAATGAATTCTGCGTGTTGTACAGTCGAGTGCAGTGCTCCACCAAAAACCACTATCCTTCTTAACTTAACCTAAGGACCAACTTAAATATGCACAGTTAAGTTTGCAGCGAATATGTAAAAGTAGTTCCATGTTTTTAAACATTTATATAATGTAACCTTTAATTAAATTGGCGAAGAACTCATTTCATTCAATTCATGCATATTTAATACACTTAAATGTAATATTCGGCTGATGGTAATGGTATTTACGTTCGTAAAAAGTTTACAGTTACAGCACATTGACGCAAGAATAAAAAGAGTGAGTCCATGGCAAGGTTAATTTTACATTTGGCGAGATGATACAAAACGGGCGTATAGGAAAACCCTAAGCAAGGTTTCAAAAGCACTCAGTAAACCACGAGCATCCTATACGTTGTCCGTGCTCTGTGCTGCGAGAAGAATTCGAAACCGGTTGTCGGTAAAGATCCATCACAACTACCGAATGACTCTGACATTGAGCATGGTATATTTTGTCAAGTTCACTACCGATACAAATGGGTAAATAATAACTTATTGTGAAAATATTTTAATTGATTAAATTGGTTTAAACCACGGCCTGTTATAGTGATATAAACTTACTTCTTCTAATGCTGAAATATTTTCGTTAATTAAATCTGAGAGACATCACTAAGTTTTCACTGTTTCGCTAAGGAATAGTTACTGTTTCGAACAAATTTTCCAGCTCACACAGAACAATCTTCACAGTTAGTTTTGTGGCGCTTCATGGTTTCATTTTCCAGCAGTGATGTTAACAACAGTGGTTATTTTAAAGGCTACAATAAATATCCGTGATTACAAAGATTAGTTCCAAAGGTTAATATGTTAACCTGATTTGACTGCGTGCTTTTTGATTTTTTCTAACAAAATTATAATATTTTACATGTTTTTTGTCCTGCTATAAACACCAAACTTTGAACAGAATTAAAGGAATGGCGTGGTTCCAATTACCATAAACCACTTAAAGTGATTTCGTTAGTAGTTTCCAATTAAACTCATTTATAACTTTTAATTTAACACTAATAGAAGGCAACATTAAAATATTATTTAAATGCGGTACAATTTTCACATCCCCTACATAGCATAAAAAGCGGTTTCAGCAAAGACGCATAAAATATTTTATTGCATGTTTTCTTAGAACTGTAACCACAATATATTCCTCGCTTAAAAAGCTTAAATGGACACTGTATTTAGAAATGCTGCCACTTAATTTGATTGTCACATAAAGAAACTGTCGATTTTATTGAATCAAATCTGTTTTAAAACAACATATGAATAAGTAAAAAGTATATTTTTATAATAGATCTTTTTTTAAACATAACAGTTTCGTCTACCAAGATAATCGCCAGATCTTTAAATCCAAGAAAATGTTGCTGATTATCATTTAGAGTCTATGATACAGAAAACACTTCCGTTGCATTTACTTTCCTGGTGCACAGCAAAATGTTAAGGAATTAAATGGAATCCAATAACAACACAAGCCCTTTTTTTTCTCTCTCTATCTTTCTTAGAAGTTGTAACACTCCTTTAGACAACGAACGACATTTCCCCCATGAACTGTTTCCAGGTGACTCTAGCTTCCTTATCGCTAATTAAAATCTTCCACGCAATCTCAGCTCCATTCGTTCGCTAACAACTTTCCAACACGTTGTTTTCTAAAATCGTTACGAGACGCTTACATGAGAAAATCCTCACGTTAGTATATTCCATTAATTGGTATTTGCCACCGACACTTTAATGACTGTCTCTATTTTCTTAGCAAATGCTTATTCAGCCTGATGTGAGAAAAGCACGTTCTCTCTGGCACTGTCCCCAACACCAAACCTTTTATCTTTTTTCTTTAGCTCGTTTTTGTTCGAATGCCTCTCACTCGCTTTTGTTGTCACGAGCATCCATTTTAACATTCTAGGTCCTTAGAGACGGACAACAATAGACGAGTTGAGATATATTGTTTTGCTTTTTCTTTGAACGCAGGCTCTGGCCGCAGCGGCCATTATTTTCCTACTGGCGCAGACAGTGCTTTTTACGACGAGAAATAATGAGAACATAAGAAAACGAGGTGAAATATAAACCTATGCTTGGAGATTTTTTTCCCAGAAATAAGCTCATATGCACGGAAAAGTGGTCCGACATTACGTACCATTAAAATGACATTTGCATTTAAACACCGCTAACTTGATGGGCAGAAGACAAGGCGATAAATGTCCCAATTTTGTAAAATATTATTATTAATTTCGAAAAATTTATTTTATAATTACGAATAATTACATCTTTATTTAAAACTGTTGATATTTAATATGCCCATTCTCACAGTACAACAGGACAAATTGTACAGAAGTTGAAATATGATAATATGAAAACAATAAAAATAACAATTTACTTAATATTTTTGGGACTGTGGTGGCGTAATAGTTAAGACTTCTCGCCTTTCACCTAGGCGAACTGGTTTCGATTCCCGGCGGGGTCGGTCTAGTGATTTTTGCATGTGGGAATCGTGCCGGATGATGCCACTGGTCGGCGGGTTTTCTTGGGGATCTCCCGTTTCCCCCGTCCTTGCATTCCGGTGCGGCTCCATTCTCACCTCGTTTCACCCTCATCGGCTCTCAAGACCTCCATGTTAAGAGCCACCAGAATCTCTCCACTCTAATTTTTTTTTTACGTATAACCAATGTAGCAATATTGTTATTTAAAGAGCTTGTTAAGCAATAATTTATGTCAAACAGCTGTGGTAAAATGAATAAAACGGAAGATGACATGGAAATCAGGCTGCAAAAAACAACCACATGAAAAGAAAACAAAAGACGCCGCAAATGGAGTTTACCACGCTAACGTTATTCCGGGTATTGCAAACAAACAAAGCTAAGGATACACGGAGTATACGTTGATGTTGCAGTGAGGACGTGCAAGCTTTTTCGGTAATTAAAGTATGTCAAAATTATGTAAAAGCCTTTACTCATATTTTGATAAAGGAGGCTGTTAGGCCTGTGGATGAAATGTTATTTGAAATATTCCGTTTCATATTCATTGTACAGTCTTGAATACATTTTATAAATTACATATTCACAAGCAGCACCGCAGCAGTTAAACAAGTACAATTTTGAACATACTAAATAAAATATTAATTCGGTTACAATTTCAAAAAAAATAGTTACAGTGCTGTCTCTTGCGACTCAGAAATTGTTTCACGTAGCATTTCAGGACAAGATGAAATATAAATGAGAGAACCAGTGTGCCACAGGGTACGCTGAAACCCAGTCCGTGACTACAATTATTGTGAAGAGGAGGCCTCTTTCCAAACCAATTGTCAAGAGGCGATAAAAAAATTTTAAGACAGGCAGCGTTAAATACCTCTCGAAAGAGAATGCCCAAGTGTGTTTCAAGTGAGCGTTAACAATGCACAAGTATTTTTTTTCCATTCCAGGCCTCAGAAGTAAAGTCGTGGTATTTCGCGTGAATTGCAATAACCGATGCCAATAGTTGATTAAGTTTTCCGTAATCGTTTACGTCTCTATGCTTATAAAGTGCAAATCGTCCAAGCTTAGTAGTCAAATGACCATGCTTTGAATAACCCATTTGCCTCTTCCATACTGGTCTCAATCGACGAGGGTACATATTACCTAAAGAGTGTGATGTTTTCCAAGGAAGTGACTTTCCACATGCCTGCACATGTTAGGTGCCATAACATTCGAATACAGGCTAATGAAAACCTTTACAACAATATTGAACTCATTCTCAATAGCTCGGAGTGGGATATTTACTGCAGTCTCGTGCATTATAGGGCGAAAGGTCCATTATTCATTACTGCGAAATTCAAAACGGTGTTATTTATGTACAAAGGCCCAATTCGTACCTAACCACCGAGGTGGAGCTGTTGCAACTGTCATGATGCCAGCATCATTAAAAGGCAAACTTGAGCTGGCTACTGCTGGTGACTCGTACGAGTAATGCAACGAAGGCATCTGGTTGAAAAGCGACAACAAGTATGCCTGCCTCGGTGTCAAGGAGCATCGGGGAGATGACATTTCCATCTCGAAGAATCCTTACAGCATGTGCAAAACCCAAATATTTGTTATTGCCTCTACGGCGACTGGTGGAGGACACATATTATTTCTGCTTTCTTCTAACCTTCTGAATGCTGTGCCTAGAATTTTATCAGATTTAACAGAGAAGAAAAAAAAGGGGGGGTAGGAGAGAGTGTTACGTAGAGGTGAAGGTTGAAGTCCCAATATAGTATCTATATTTTGGGTTCGATAACGAAGACGACTGATGTAGACCGAAAGATTATGTTCCTGAATTCTTCTAAAGGCTATTCACGGTAAAGTGCGCACTTTTGAAAGCCCACTCATTTGGAATAATAGTCAATAAATATATTTCATTTTAGCCTTAGACGTTAACTTTCAAGTGCGGTGAAATAAATACACGGGGTTTATTACTTACATGCAAATATTTATTTACAAATTTTGTTAAAGGGCAAGAAATGGCTAACAGAAAAAGTAACTAGGAGCTCAAAATTGCTCACTTTACCGTGAACAGCCTATATCATTACGGTACCTTATTACTGAAGTTGTAGAAAAGTAGAAGCTAAACTTACAATTTCGAAGACTACTGTTTTTCAAACTGCCAGTTTGCACCACAAGTTGGTGTTTGTTGTCAGAGTTTGGATATGAATAATTTTGTGAAAATTGCTTAAAGTGGGTAGTTGTATTACATTTATATTTTCTCGGTATTTATGGCAGTGCACTTAATAAACGTTTTCGGAATGGAGCCCCGTCCAAAAGGTAAAATATGTTGGCTGAATTTCTGCATTCGTTACTTCGTCATTCGTTTCCAAAATTTTTGCTGTTGGCCACCCCAAAATGCTTGAAACATTTTCGCAATTAGTGACTTTATACTAATTCGTTGAAACAGCAACCAATTTCTTGCAGTAAAAAACTATTGTAAATTCGTTGACAAAAGGTAAAAATATTTTGCTTTTCGTGGAATGAAGAAAAACTTTATTCTAAGGTACTGTAAATATATGGTAATTTTTCTAGAAAATGAGAAATTTATTGCTCCTGAATTTAGGAATTTTAATTTTTAAAACACAGACTTTTCAAGGGAAATAAGAAAGTTATCAATTTTAATCGTTCATCCTGTGTGCATCAATTCAAGAAGCAATGTAATGTGATGTGGCCAAATATGCCAATAATAATTTACATTTTTTCCCATATAATTTTTTATGCCTAATGTACCTGTCTATTTTCCAGTGTGAAAAGGACACATTTTTGGATAAATCATGTAAATAATTTATGTAATCAATATATTTTGAAAATGTAAGACAATAATCTGCCAAATTAAATCAGAAATTATTGAAACAGCATTGACACTTTTTATTTTTTTGTAATGTTCATAACAGAAGATAAATTTAAAATGTTTATGTATTTTGGTCTCTGTTGGTCCACTTTCTGGTGTGTTTGGGTGTATTTTATGGCAGACAGTGTTTACTCAGAATACGCAGCAGAGATCCTGTACTGATTTAAGTAAAGGTCTGAAGATTTTAGGAAGCTGAGACTTGTTACTTCTTTGAACATTTACCAACCTCTTTCACTACTAATATCCGTTGTCTCAGTTAACTGCAGTATCTTGAAGTGTTAACGTCCAGTTAAGGCAAACATCGCGGATATCATCCATTCAAGCCGTTTGTTTTGAGAAATAAGTTCTATAATGAAGCTAAGCAGCTGGTTGGTATGTGGCCATAGTAATTGCCTCCTGAATCTGTGGACTCGACGAAGCATGCAAAGGGGAAATCACTACACAAATTTAGGCGCAGGACTCTTGTCAGACAAAATAATCTCAGAGAAGGCAAGAAAGATATGTAGCTCATGACGTGGTTCAAAGCAAATACCAGCAAATACCTGTCAATCATACACAACTAAAGAATGATCGATTAAAACAAAACCACATGCAGAGCCAAGAAAATAATGACTCGAAAATTCCTCTTATTGTTTGTGTGTGATGTGTAGAATGTCGGTGGTCTCTTGAGTACCACTATAGTTATAATTTGCGCTATTAATACCACACCAAAAAAACCAAAAACAAAAAAAAAGAGGTTTAACAATACATTGACGACATGAAAGCAACTGTACTGGATAAAAAAAGGTTACGGCCTATATCCAAAACCATATTCATTGGAGTCAGAAAAAGTGACTATAACGGCGAAACAAAGTATTAAAATAATAAAACTACTACCCAAATGCACAGGAAGAAACACAGGTTCGTGATATTGTATCTGCGCCAATTCAAAACACCGCATTTCAGAGGAGTTTATACGTGACAGTTTTTACCATACAAAAGTAAATGGTAGGAATGTGTTGAAATGGAATCTTGACCGTGCCAGAGGCGTCTGGATTCAGGGAGAAGAATCTAAACAAAATGGTTACACGACATACTACGACGATTTTGGGAAACTTCGCTCGCTGATAGAGTTACATGAATACTAATAAATACAGCAATAATTGAAATCCACAAAACTTTCATATCACATAGATATGCGGCTATTGGCAGCTACAATGGCCCAGTAGAAATAATAGTGATGCATTTAGGTTAAACCACAATCGATAAAAAAAAACTATCTGATCAAAGACCGGTGCCCCAAAAATCGTAAATATATTTACAGATGTAAAAGAGCAAGTCATTCGCAGCCTTGGCTTCGAAATCAATAAAAATTGGAAAATTACTTAAATGTGAAGAGTAAATAGTTTTCGAAGAAAGCAGAATATAAATGGAAAATATGTCCCTAATTATAACATATACATCGCCACGAGAAGCTATGTTAGCCATACCATGCAAAGATAGCAATATTTTTCTTTGCCAAAGTGCGATAAGATACTGGGGAACTGAAAAAATTAATATGCAACTCACAAAGCCACAAAGAAAAATTAGGTCACCATAACCTTCAGTTGATAGATCGTTTCACCAATATGTTCGGTGGCACAGAGATCAGACGAGATTTGTAGGCATAATTACAGTTATACACTAAACCATAACCATAGCGAAATAACTGTATTTAACAAATATGGATGGTTAATAATTCAAAACTGATTACTATGTACCTATTTAAGTTTGAAGAATATCCAAAGAGTTCATTCTGCTATCGACGTTATAAGTCTTCGTGGAAGACTACAAGTACATCACACATATTCGAAGAAAGAGCTTATCCTGGTTCTAGTAAAAACACATATGAGGGCTGTCCCGAAAACTCGTGGACTGGCAACATTGAGGCCATTCTAGGAAAGCGAATGTCGCCCATGAAGACAGCATGTGGTGTGTTTAATTTATGTGATTAGAGTCTTGTGCAGTTTCAGCTTCGCCATAAAGGTTGAACTGCAGTTAATATTATAATGGTGGATGACGATATACCATTCATAATCAGACAAACAATGCTACAGAATTTATTCTCAAGTTACTGCGATCAGCCGAGAAGTGGACGCCCTACATCATCTGTGAATGGTAAGAATGTTGTGAAAGATGAAGGGACTGATGAAGGAAGAAATTGATAGATTTGTGATTGGTCAGCTAATCTGGTATTACAAAGCTTTCACTTAAAATCTGGGCCTCTACTCTATCGCCTCTCTTATAATGCTTTTACGGCTTGAATTAAACCAAATTGCCCATTGCTTTTTCACCATATACTAGTTTGACTTTTACTTGGATAACTTGACACAAAATTCAATAGCGGTTCTTTAATCTGGTTATGAACGATACATACTCATTTGCCATTAAATTACATATTGCAGTTAAAATGTTATAGTGAGCAAAAAAATACAACTACACGTTGGCTTTACTCACATAAACAAAGCACACGACAGACTACCTTCATAAGATTCTGTTATAGGATCGATACCATATAATCGATACACTGTTGCTAGTCAACGAACTTTTGGAACAGGCCTCGAACGAATTTCGATGTTACTTTAAAAATCCGGGAGCTGTGTTATTGAGTCATTCGGCTGGATAGTTCCTAATTTTTAATTAAAAACTGGTAAACACTTTCAGGTATAGAAAAATGGGTAATATCGAAAAGAAGGCTGCTTATTAAAGATTAATAAATCTCGAGACCCATACTGGCTTGTCTGTTAGATGATGTACGAACGAATTACGTAGTAAAGCCCATTATTGTTGCCGAGATACCGAGATAAATAGTCGAGCTTCAGTAAAGGAGAAAACTTAACAGGGGAGTATGCTAATCGCCATTCGATGGCTGCCAAATAAAACCAATATATAATTTTTTTAATCGGAAAATATCTCTGTATATCGGCATAAACACTTTGAACATGAGCGATACATGTTTATATAACTTCTGTGCAAGCAAATTTAACACGAGAAGATTATAGTTTCACATATTTTCCGATAGTGAATTTCAGATGATTTTGATAGAAAAGTACCAGTAGTTATTTTCTATTATTAACACGACGATATTGCTAGTTATAACGTACTTGACTGCAGAAAATAAATCACGACACTCGGAATCATTCCCCAAACACACATTCATGTTCAGCCATATGTTTCACAACTAGCTTGCGTCATGCTTTTCCAGATAGTTTTGAAAAGAGAAACCAATAAGAACTCCAAATACAATACATAAGGAACTGTATGTGCTTTTCTGTAACCTAGAATAACTACCTTTTCAATATACCAAAATCTAAAAGATTTCCAATTGACATACAAACTCACGTCCGTCGAACTCACATATTCCAGCTTCTCTATCTATGGGCTGACTTCAACCAAAAAGGAAGGAAACCGATTGATATTTTACCCTGTTATACAATGGCCTGGGCTGAAAAATATAATATTTAATAAGGTAGGCAAATACTAAAATATGGGCTGCTGCAGCACCCTGGACAGAACAGCATTACTAGTAATTGTGAATGTGCGGCTATTATCTATATGCGGTCCAAGTATAACTTTACTTCGATATGTAACAGTTTAAATGAATAGTTACTTATGTGCAGTAAGTTAAAACATCAATGCATATGGGCTAGTAGGAACTTACAACTGCTGTGTAAATCGTTTGAGTAATTTTGATAATGTTAATTACTAAGCATGGATACAATGTCTGGCATTTATTAGGTGCAAGCCAGAAGTTCCAGAAAATTAGGTTCTACCTTAATGGAGCATGATACCCTGCGAATACACAAGATAAAACTTAAAGTATCACTATCGAATTAGTCTAGAAGTTGTCTTTATCATGGAAAGTAAGGTTTGTTTTACATTCTCCATTTTTTGTAAGGCTAAGCCCTGGAAGTTTCGCATCTGGTATTATTACTGATTCCTAGGAACAAGAAGTTTGATGAAATTTTTTTTCATGCTGGAAAATGTTGAACTAAATAATCATTAAACGTTAAAACAAACATTTGGGATGAAGCCATGGAGCATATTCAAACTTAAGAGAAGTTCACCCACTTTAAATTTACAAAATATCTGCTTAAATAATTTACACTCTCAATGTTCCTCAAAAGGGAGCACCGCAGTAAACGTGGCAGGAGTTCGCGAAAAATTCAATGGAGGTCATTGTATGACAGTTGACAAGCTATTTGAAGCCTTTGGCGCGTTGTTCGGGACCTGCTGGCGAAATTGAACTAGTTATCTGGGAAAGCGTCACATGTGAAATGTACGTCGCCTGACGACTGAAGATAAGGGACATCTAATTCAGTCTTGCACAGATCTCAAAAAATTTATGTGAAAATGACTGGAGGTGAACTATAGGTAAATTATGACCCTGAAACGAAACTGCTATCGTCCAAGTGCAAGTCGTTTATTCATAAAGGCACAACGAAAATGCTAGATCAAGAACAACACAAAAACAATTTTGATCTGTTTTTGGCATCTATGTTCTTATCCACAATGAATTTGTCACACAAGGGTAGATGGCGAGTAGGCGTTGTAGTGTGACATTCCGAGGCAACTAAGAAAACATGCTCGACTTAAAATGTTGCGAGATTTGCAGCAACAAATCTTGGGTGTCACATTACGACAATGGACCGGCCCATTCGTTGCTCGTTGTGTGTCAGTTTTTGACTTCCAAGTACGAACAGGGCTGTGTTCCCGAGCCGTATTACTCACCCTACTTAGCCCGAAAATGAAAATGTTGGCCAAAATAATTATGGGTTCATGTATCAGATGGTACTTGGTATTAAGAAGATAGCATACGCTACACTGAAGGAAATTAGAGAAAATAACTTCCATGGGTGCTTCCAAGCATTACATTCGCGCTAAGACTATTGTCTCAATGTAGCAGAATACTACTTTTGAGGGAAGAGAAGCAAATCTTTACACACATGTACCATTCGTAATACACAAATTCCGGGAATTTTTTTCTCGCATCTCTTACATAACAATTTTGACATCTATGGCAGATATTTCTCATTTTTGTGAATTACCTAGCATAGTAAATTTATGTGTTGTATTGGAATATATCAAAACTGTTTGCTAATAACTATGAATCATGCCGACATTTCAGACATTTCAGGCTGAAACAATTCAGTGGTCTTTATTAAGGAAGTCTATAGATAAACTCTGTCCAAGTAGCTGTCCTCAACATCAGAATAGTTTCTAATGTTGAGTACAGCTACTTGGACAGAGTATATCCATACACTTCCTAAAAAAAGACGACTGAATTGTTTCAGAGTTTCACTTTTCTCTCTGTCATACGACTCGAACAACCAGTAGGTTCTTGCCATCCTCGAAATTATGCAACATTTCACATAATGCAATCTCCAGTCCTTTCCACCAGTATCAAGGACGTGCTGTATCTTTACCCGTGCACAAATATTCATGCATTAAGTTGTGCAGTGAATGTGCCACGACATCAATTCTCACCAAGTGATACATTTACTCAGATCACCAAATACTGAAGATAACGTCAGAGAGCACGTCGTGTTGGCTGTATTTGATAACAATGTACCATCAAAGAATGCATTTGTGGATTCGCAAGCCAAAACAAGCCATTATTACCAGTAACGGGGTCCAGCCATGAACGTCGAGATGAGAATAAAGCTATTACTGACCTGTCTGTCACCAGACCAGCAATTATACTGTAGCATAGACTACAGGACCAAATTATTTCACTATTTCTCCACCAGAGATAAGTATTCCTATGTATGACGTCAGTTCACGTCCAAGCGTCTGAGCACAAGCAGAAATGCTCTATCTGCTAAGTTATACACAAGTAACACACTTTAATATTATAAAAAAATTCATTTTTAACTATATGACTTTTCTGAAAATGTGCACGTTTATGTGGTTCCTGCAGTTGTATTTATTGAATGAAATATGATAAATGGATTTGTTTATGTAATTACACTAAGATACCCTCCATGGTATAGTATAAAAATTTTTTCTTCAACCTTCAAAATATCGTTTAAATTAAGGATCCCATCTCGAAGTTAAATTTGAATATATTTCCATGCACATGTATATATTATATCTACTATTTTACTTTCGGCACCTGTGTAGCATTACTTAAGTATGGGAGCGAAAACGTCGAATTTCATTGTACAATTTTGGCAGCCATTTTTCAGTAAGTTTTGTAGCTAGATCTTGGTATCTGCGCTATGATTTTCGTAGTTATTGCGAGTATATAGCGATTAGCACCTTGTGGGGTTGTTAATTCATCGGTGAATGTGAAGAAAGGGAAGACTGTATTACTCAGCTACACTGCTTTATCTATTGCATCACTGGCTGAGTGTTTCGGTATAAGCATTATCATATTCTTAAATTGGCATGGTGCAAATAAACAGAAGAATCTGTGTCATCGGCTGTATCATGAATTTGATAAGCGGTCTCTGCTATCTGGAATTTGGCTACCTTCAGGACGTGTGCTGTTTCTCCGGCGCGATTTTTTACATGCTCTCGCTTCTAGGTAGCATAAAATATATAAACTCTATAATCTGTGGTGATTTGAAAACGAGAATTACAGGTTCTGCAGCGGCATTCTGTTGCCAAGTGCACTGTTCATTCTTCAGCTGTAACCACTCCATGTCATCGACACCACCAACTTGGGATTACATGCAAAATAATACGAATGCAAACAACTTATAATGAGCCCAGTAGTATTTTCTACAACAGCGTTATGCTCTCTTTGTCTAACGTTATATTTTTATATTTTATACTTGTGACTAGGGCTATTATGTGGGAAGAACTGAATTTAGCTATGGAGACAGAATACATATTTAATGAAGTTATTAGGAGTTACAGTATATATAAGGTATTGGCGAGGGAGATCTTAATAAATTAAAATATATGACTGACCTGAATGATACCGTCGCTGTAGACTGAGTGTTGCGCGGAAAGCGACGAACGGCACGCCAACCTGCATCTTGAGGGTTTCATCTCAGCGTAAGTCCGCAGAATGACAGACTTACAGACCCCATACAAAGTGTTGTCAAGTATTATAAAGTTTCTGGTGGCTTATTTATCCCAAATACCGTGCTGCCGGGAGGTGAGCTCCGCTGCCTGCCGCTTCGCTGATATATATTTTATAAAATATTACAGTTTGGTAATGTTTTTTGGATTCTTCGCCTGGCCTGGATACCGACGCGTTGCTGCAGTTCGCTAGGCTTGTCCGCCTTTACTGAATCATAAAACTACGTATACAGTTCTCGATGGAATAAACTAACTTGTTGCTCGCAAAGACTCAGTTGCATATTTCATCTGTGCGATGAGAACAGGGTGCTTTTTAGCTATGCATACATGTTACATAAACATAAAAAGACTTTAAAACGATTAGTCGTT
The DNA here is from genome assembly GCA_002778355.1 of Clitarchus hookeri. Taxonomy (NCBI): domain Eukaryota; kingdom Metazoa; phylum Arthropoda; class Insecta; order Phasmatodea; family Phasmatidae; genus Clitarchus; species Clitarchus hookeri. Next base: position 421,506 of record NQII01001205.1, on the reverse strand, counting down.
CGCTCATCGGGTCTTCAGTGTTGTTTATGCAGCAGAGAGTTTGTGCATATCTGTGGTTCCTGAAGACATGAAACTTACCATTGGCTGCTGAATCCGACCAATAACATTTCTCAGCTCTTCTTATGATGGAGGAAGCATGAGTGCAAACAGTTATAAGTGCTAATAAGCACGATACCCTTCAAACATTAGGCTTATGTGGTCTGGCATAAATTGAGAAATGTTTTTAAGATTAAAGACATCGGAATAAAAGATAACGCTACATTTATTTCTAAATGCAAATGTGCTTGTGTGTATTTGTGTTTTACTTTTAAGAAGAAATAGTGTTTTTTAATTAAGATGATGGGTTTTATACGACTATTGTAAATTTAATTTTTGCATTTTTATAAAACTTGAAAAATTGGGAACTTAAGGTATGCAGTATATATTCCTCACACAGAATTGCACATTTCAATTAATTAAAAATTAGAAATAAAATTATTTAAGTGGAAATGGATTAATTTACTTTAAATATATGGATGAATTCAAATTTAAGTGATATTGTAATATACATAAAAATTATGCAGATATGTGAAAAAGAATCCTTAAAACAGGATGAAAACTATACATTTTTGATTTAGCATAGCATATGAATTTATAACAATTATTGGCTTCTGGCCCACGAGTCCAAGCTTATGATTCTCTACATGGATGCCACTAGCCGTCTGTCGCACTCGTATGTACAAGGCAAATAAACATAATTCCGATATAAAGTCATGTTAGGTAACAACATCGATTAGGGATATTATGTTTGAAACAAAGAGGTTGAAAAAATGGAGGTGTAACTAATGTGACGAGTAGGAATTATATATACGTGGTATTTATTGGTGGGGCATCATATGTTAGTTTCTGTGGCCCTACAAACAACAAGATCTCTAGTCGAATGAAGCTTAGGCAATTAATTCAACGGATTCATCTGGCATGTGTCACCGAATGCAGTATCGGCGCTATGAAGCATCGGAGAACTTCGAACTAGTCGTCTTCAATTACGAACATAAAAACTTCAGCAACTGATAGACAGGGATGTGATCGTCAATTATCATTGCTTCCTTGGTACGCAGACCTCAGTTTGCTGCTGGACTTCTTCAGTTGGTGTTTCGTGATGTGCGTAGATTATGACACTTGGTTATAATGAGAATAATATATAAACGAATAATAGAAAAAACTGCACCCATCAGAAAATTTCCAGAGTTTTCCTAAAATGCTAGGTGATCAAGAATCACGTGTTCCACAACGAAGTCGCCACTCGTATACATCACCGTTTCAACTCACCATCAATAACTATCCAGAAAAAAAAACCATTCCTTTTTACATAAAAGAACTAAAATGTACACGAAGTAATCACATACCATTACTTGGCATCATTGAACTCGCTCCCGAACTGTGTACCTGCATCTCGTTTACCATCTTTATAGTAAAGAAAAAATCTGAGGAACAAACTGGGATATCTGCCTGAATATAAACGCCAAAAAGGTTTGTGTTACGGACATTGTGGGATATCAAATGTAAACAAGGTATTTACTGTAAAACATTTATGCATATTCCTCATATTTTATGTTTCTTCATATTTTAAACTCGAATTTATTCAAAATGCTTCAAAATATAGACGGTAGTTATAAACGGCGTTTTAAGTTGATGGTTCAGTTATTACAATGTCGGCTGAACGTAGGTGAGTAAGTATGTGGGGCTTAACGTCTCATCGATAGCGAGGTCATTGGAGATTGAGCAAGATGCTCAGTGAAGCAGAAGCGGGGACGATATCTGCCATGGCCTGTTGTAATAAACTATCCCAACATTTGCCTGGAGTAATTTCAGGAAATCAAGGAAGACCTAAACCAGGATTTTCTGACCGGTAATCGAATACAAACCTTCCCAAATTCGAGTCCAAAATTTTACCACTGCACCACCTAGCTCAGGAATGTTAGTTGAAGTTTTATTACAAACATACACGTGAGATGTCTTGTAACTCGCGCTGTATACGTCAATGCTCACTGCAAATTGGACTGAATTAGTGACTTGTGCTTTCACTGGACTCGTCAGTAGCACATTTCTTCACTAGATGCTGTATTTAATCTCACTAATAACTTATGCACTCACTGGATGTCACACAGTTGGCACCTGCTTGCTTATTGTATCCTGGACTGCATTAATTTTACTCCAACTCTAAATATCTCTTAGACTATATGTATCGTGGCGTATACCCGCATAGTCACTATTCACTGTATTTAATTCGTTTGACTTGCTCTTGCTTAATTTATTAGTGACACGTAACTACTTGCTAACCATGTACTTGGCTGCATTCGTTTGGACTCGATCGTCTTGTAGCCAATACAGTGTGTTACCAAAAATAAGAGAACATTCCTTTACTCCCATTGAAAATGCCGGGACGAAACTTCAAGCAAGACACAAAAGCTTGATCATCATATATATTATACTTCGTATCGAGGCAACAAAGAGAAATATATGTGTGTTAGAAAGGGACGCGATAACAGGAGTCTATAAAATCTAGCATTCCGTGAGAGAGTTCTCAGATTAAATATGTTTCGGTCCACTGTTAACGATAACATTTTCAGAAGCAAATATGAAAATACCACCCCAAGAATCCCTCTCGCAGGCTCAATTAACTAACTAATCGGGACTGGTAAATTCTGAAGTGTGTTAAGCGAAACAATCAGAGAGCCATGTCTACGATTGCAAGAACATTCGTCGCAAATCTGATAATGAGGCCAGTGACAGGACTCTCAATAAGGAGGTGATAGCACTGGTTTGTTCTTGGTCTTGCTTCTGTCAGAAGATCACGATCACCAATGCGCGGAGTCATTTGGGTGGTACAAACAACGCCATCATAGAACGGCAGAGAAGCACAATTAGGTCTTATGGAATTATGTGGCACTTCATTGGACCTGGCATGCGGCTCACGAAGGCGTTCACCTGAATGTGTCCTCTCGTCACTGAAATTCGGCGGCGGAAGTGTGATGGATTAGTAATGTTTATGTTTGATCGAGCTAGAACCATTAGGTTTAATATATGGATTTTTAACTCTGGTATGTACCAATATATTTTGGACAATAACTGTAGCCATAATGTGGCAAAAGTTTGTAATAATCTCTTTGCTGTATCAGAAAATGAATTATACTGTTCCATACTGCAAGGCCAATTGCGTCATTTTTGAATACAATCAGGTGTAGCTACTTTGCGATGATCTGAAGCTTGATTTGCTTGACAGACCCACTTTACTTTAAAAAAAAATCAACTTTTCACCAAGGTAGAGCATAATTGGAAACAAATCCCACCATCCGTCTACTAGAACTTAGTGAAGAGCCTACCCCAAAGTGTTACTGTGATAACAGCAAAGGGAGGATTGGCATCCTATCAATCATATGGCTGGTTCATTTGGAACCTATAACAATGGGCCAATGGGCATCCAGTTACTTTTGGCCACACAGAATACATTATAGTTTACATATGCTGGAGTACATTCGTATTTCGTATTGTTACCAACTTTATGAATTAAACATGAACGGTGAATATCCCAGTCGGACAAATCCCAGTTTACAAAACATAAAATTCACATTTCTGTATTGTTCGTGATAATGCTATAAATTTTCATTACGCAATATTCTCCTTCTTAACATTTTGCCTCACTAATATAAAGAAAAAACAATAACCCAACGATTGAAATAAAAATTAAATATCTGTGTTTAATTATTTTTATAGTTATGGCCGAATTTTAAATGCAAGTTCATCGCTCTATTTAAAAAATCTGTTTACGTATACAATCATCATAATATCGAAAAACTTCTCGTACTTTGCTTAACACAAACACACCAAGTGTTTTTAATCTTGATGTTTTGTTTTTTTTATCACTTCCCGTTTAGAGTAACACCAGACAAAATTTTCTTCATAATACTCACTATAATATGCATTTTCCAGAGACGGATTAATACACTTACTGAACCTTGTTTGCATAGACAATTTTCTTGCATTAGGATTTGGAGCTCGCCACTTAGATAGGGCAATAAGTATCCAGAATATTTTATGGTGTACTAGAATAAAGGCAATGCAGAATATAACTTCAATTACTTTTTGTTTTGCTTTTATGTTGTTAAGAATGCAAAAAAAATTATTAATGATCAACTAAGCATGTTAAACACAATAATTTAAGCGTTTCCAGTAACGCCGTATTCCATTATATGTTAAGTGCAGCTACAAACATTCTTCAATATATTATACTGTTAAACAAGCGCATTACTTTTCAAACCAGGTTTAAGTTCATTCCAGCAAGCCTTCGAATGGGTGGAAATTCTAGAAATAGTGATCGGCATTGTGTTTTGTTACATTGTCTATGTAAGTGTTGGCCCGGTAAGCGAACAAATATAAAATATTTACAAGCTGTTGTCTTGTGACTATAGGGAAATACAGCATGTATTTATTTACAAGTAACCCAGTTACAATAACAATATTTTTATTGTTTCGTTCTGAAATGCCCTTCTACGACAATTTAGATTGTAATTGTTGTGCATGGGGTGTCCAGCAAAGACACAAATAATCCACAGGCATAGTATCTGATAAGAGTGAGTCGAGGTAACTTACTTTTTCTGCGGCGGGTTAGTGTCTAGCTGTTGGGCCTTCGCCATCACACTCTGGATCATGACTCTCTCCTCGTCGCTGAGATGGCTCAGGTCCACCTGTGGGATTTCGGCGCCTGCGCACAAAACACACATACATCTACGTCACACCAGCGTCCCTTATCTGCGGCATGTGTAACAGCTCTATTTCTCTATAGGAAAATTCGTAAGTGCTGTAGAATATACTTTAATTATAGTACGACTACACAATTGAAGTTTAAATATAGTGCACATATGTGTTGTTATTATGATGCTACAAGCCGTATATTCTATATAAACATGATTTCAGTTTTCTCAATGTAAAATATTTACTGACTGACACTGCAACTTAAACTGCATGGTATTGCATTTATTTTCTCATTTCTTCAAGAATGGATTATGGCACTTAAAAATTCTCTGATAAAGCGTCTCGTGTTTTAATTTCTACATTTCTACATGTTAAAAAGATAGAATGGATATACCGTATTACTTCCGGAATCATGATTAAACAAATGTGAATATATATATATTGTGGGAAAAAACTAATCAACAGTTCTTTTGAATCTACATTTTAGAGTCCTGCAAAGTCAAAGAGGCTCATCGTAATGAAATAATGCACTATTAATTTATGTTTTTTTACACAGCAGCACAGCTCGTAACAAGAGTGACGGAAATCTTCTTAACGCAGCTCAAAAATGACTAGCTCATACATATATAGCCTAAATTTAAATTTAATATTACAATTAGTTTTGATCAAAAATAGTTTTATGAATATTTTAATGTTCAGTCATTTTTCTCTAGCAATTAAAATTTCAGTTTATTTTTCTTTTGACTCTTCAATGAATTACAATTTTATTTTATCATATCTTCCAACCACCCATAATTATATAAATTCAGCAGTTTATTCCATGTTAATATTTGCTGTTAACCAAACGATTAGTAATTTGTTATTGTAATTGTATCGAAGAAAGTTAAACATTTTAAAATAATGCAATATTATCTAGGAATTACTCACATAACATTTGTAAAATCTACTGTTTAAAAAAATATATATAATGGATAATATATATTTACATTACATATTCACATACTTTAATAGAGTTAGAGAGTTAATTAAAAGTGATAATAATTATGAAATTATATATTTGAAGAAACTCTTGGCTGTATTGATGAATGAATTGTTAACATCATGAAAATGGATGAACTTATAAAGCCAAAACGAATTTACATGTTTGATAGACTTCTCAGGGATGGTAACTGTTCTCCGGAAGAAATAAAGAAAACATATACGCTCTGGTAGGGGTCGGTTACCATTAAGTTTAATCTGCAACATGTCTTTCCTGGAATAGCAAAAAAAATATACATTTATAGAAACGACAATTAGTATGAATATTTATTTTCCAATGTTAGATGTAAAGTTAATATATCAGTTATCCATCTTAATAATTTGGGTGATCCAGGACTGTTCAGCAGTAATATCAGTTCAGTCCATACATAATGAATACAAACAAATTTGTTCACCGGTCAGTAAAGCTCAACTAGCAAATAAGCTAACAAATATATAGCTAGATAGATTCAACGAGTAGCGATTAATTGTAACGACTTTTTTTTTTTTTTTTTAGGGCCCATGTTAACCTATCAACGTAAGTGACGCCGTGAAAAAAATTACGTGTAAAATTTAGAATGTGGCATGGACACGCGGGCAATTATTTTTGAACAGAATACACGTGATTAAATTTTGAACATAAGAAACCTAGCCTGAAAAAATCCAATCCCCTGCTAGTAACTGTGGAAATTGTATCAGGACAAGCCTGTTAGGCATGTCAAAACTTGGTCATTACATATGAGTGGGTAGCAGATAGCCGGCACACACCGCCAGTAAAGTGTGTGTGCTAATGTAGAAATATGCGATAACACAATGCGGGGAAAATACTGGGTGAAGGGAAATAAAGACGCTAATGACTAGAGACAAGTGAAGCACTCTCCGCTCAGATGCCCACTACCTGACTAGCAGTAGTGAAGTTGGGGTGGCCAAACCCTAAGGCGCTCCAGATCTACTCCAAGTTCTTAGTATCGTTCCGTCACGCCAGTCTGAGAGAGGAAGTGATACATTTTGATCGGCGCCAGGCACCTGACTTCTTCAAGGTCGACAGGGGTGAAGCGAGGTAATAATAGGACACCTACTGAATTCGATGGCAGGGGAAACGATACCTAAGATGTCCCAGCCACCACCAGCAAAAACTGCCACGTTTCAAACATACAAAACCCGGGTATGACATCGCCGGGACTGGAGCTCAATTCACCATGGCGAGAGACAAGTGGTTTGACAACTACACCACCGCGGCCTCGCTTCAGGTTGAATTGGCTGGTCAGAAACGCTGCGCTCAACTTATCACTTGACTGACTAAATTATTTATTTTTATTCTGAGAGCTGTGTTTTAGCTAAGTAAGGAGGTTTTTGATATCAGTAAATGTTAGTGATAAATACTATCTAGGACTTATGGTGGTATTTGCACGTTGTTTGCTAGTAAACACAAACTCGAAGAGAAGATGTGGCTATTTTATGTGGCGTAGTAATGGTTTAACAACTACAGTTATTATTACTCAGAATGTGAGCACAGCCTTTGATGTGAATGTTGTTGAGAGAGTATTATAATAAGAAGAGTTTTTGCCTTTGGAATTTTCTTGAATAACCGATGTGGTTATTCTAACACGTCGTAACCGCAAACTAGACAAATGTTTCCCCTAAATATTTATCATAGATGATGTCAATTGTAAGTTTATTTAAATGTACGTACATTACAACGTAAGCTAGGCAGAATTACACCTGAATCAATATTAATGATGCACTACCTCTCTAAAGTTGACATATATGGAGACATTTTTTAAACATTTTTGGAGAATTGTATTATTTTTGTTTATTAACTTGTCGATATTTTGAAGCAAGTAAAATGTGTAGGTTTTAGGAAACTGTGGTTGAGCATTTTCAGACTTTGAACTTACTTTTAAATATGTGGAAACTACTTATTGGCAGAATGAAGAAGGCTGGCCATTTGATGAGAACATTGGGAATGTACACAGGACGGTTAATTTTTTTAATGTTCTACGCATAACACTATAGCAGATCCTGAGTAGCTGGAAGCCATTTAGAACTGCCACCAGTTTTCAATTTAATACCAGTTAGTTTAAGAGTCACGTGTCATAAGCGTTGTAAGGTAAGAAACGACACATTTTAATAACCCCACTTTTACGTCTGATAGCGAAATGGTGGGTAGATTACGTACTAAAATATTCGTATCTTATTTTTCATACACAACTGGGAAATCAGTGGTTTTATTAACATATAATCCCGGCACTCCTCCACCGCTGATAAAAAAAATTACATAAATTGCCACGCAAAGATCAGAAGCATGTAGTATCTAAACCCGAAATAGTGAAAATCGAAATAAAACTGTGGAAACCGGTGAAAATGTCTCTACTTGATATGAGTTGTAGCTTAACAATTATTACATTTATATGTTTCATATCAGCAAATAAATTTTTTATATAATTTACTGTGTACAAAGAATCGAAGTTTCCATTTCGAGAACGAATGAATAAAAATATTAAACTACGACTTCTGTCGTATCTTCAGGCATTACACTCTCTCCCCGTTCATTTGACTTATTGGCTAATCTGTAACGGACATAAACTTGAAGTTCACTAACTAGTATTCCACTGATGAATACCATTGATTCGGGTTTGAAATGTATATAAATTTACTCGCCCAAGTTATATCATATATCATTTGTGATCACGATTATGCAAAAGTAAGTAATTGTTTTAATTATTATATTAACTTCAATGAATATATCTTAAACTTTGGGTATTAAATATTTTTCTTGGAGATAATAAATGAGTTACTGATATAAATGACACTTATATGTAATAAAAGAAAAGGTAATAAATAATTGCCTTAAAATAGAGTCACTGGAAACTTTAAATAAGCTTTAATAAAAGCAATTTTTGAAAATAAACGTCACCTTTAATAACGATAAGCAATTGGTTTTGTGAAATAGGACAAGTATTAAGGTAAAGTAGGGTAAAGTAATCATATTAAAATTTTTGCTCTAAAAATAGATTTTTCGTAAAAATATAACGAATGGAAAAAAATAAGAACTTGAGGCAATAAAAAATGTTTTAAAATGCATCTTATAATCAGTGGTGTTGAAAGAAGACAACTATTGAAATGCGAGACTTAATAAACAGAAACACAGTAAAAAAATTGGGAATAGTAAGTTTGTTATCAGTTAAAAAAATATTTTTGTAGCCTTACTAGATTTAAGAAATGCTCTTTTTTTCTGTTATTTACGCATAGCTAAAGTTTCNATAAGAACTTGAGGCCATAAAAAATGTTTTAAAATGCATCTTATAATCAGTGGTGTTGAAAGAAGACAACTATTGAAATGCGAGACTTAATAAACAGAAACACAGTAAAAAAATTGGGAATAGTAAGTTTGTTATCAGTAAAAAAAATATTTTTGTAGCCTTACTAGATTTAAGAAATGCTCTTTTTTTCTGTTATTTACGCATAGCTAAAGTTTCTTGATCCCAATTACGTAGTGATTTTTAAAGCAAACAATATAAACCAATTTTTTTTTTCCATAAAATTTTGAACGAAAATAAAAGCGTTAGTTTTCTCTGTAGTTAAAATGTTTAGATAACAAACATAGAGAATAACTTATTATTATTGTTTTCTTCTACAATTCTATTGCCTGAAAACTGTACACGACACGAAATAAAATATCGTCGATTCGTATACGTGCACACGTTAGGGCTGATTCCAACGCGACAACTACTCGATGAAAATTAACAGCATTGTGGGAATACACGCTTCCATTTTCGCATGTACGTAAACGGTTTTCATCGCGAACTGGACTTACGTGGGGAAGTTAAAACGCGTGTTTGTGACCTTCAAACGAACTTGTGAGTGGCAGAGGAAAGGGGGGAATTAATGTAGAGGCAGGTCACCCCTTCCACCACTACCCCTCCCACCCCCCTGAAACACACACACAAACCATTTTCATGGCGTCGGGGAAGGTTGTGCATTGCGCCAGTGCGGTTTTATGAGGCCAAGCCTGGGGAAAGGATTGCCCATAGAGAGGAACGTTCTATAGGAGGCAATGGCTATTCTAGTTTTAAGTACGCACGAGCTTTATCTGTGTTTGTTCAGGGAGGGGAGGGTAGGGAAGAATTTACAACGCAACTGAGGCATTTGGTAAATAACGGACTCCTCGAAAAGAAGTCGTCTTTACACGACTGAGCGGGATTATGCTATTAACATAAAACCCGAAGCTTCGCTTCCAGTCTGCCACGGCTTTGGTAACTAATACATTAGGGGAAGTTGTTAGACATAAATCCTAGTCGGGTAAGTACTGCTTATAAATGACGGATCGCTGCAAACCAGAACCAATAACTGGGAATGACAGGGACATTTCTTTCTTTCTCTTCACAAATACATAATATTTTCATGTAACCTCTTGCGTGCAAACGCAAACATTAAAATGGCGTCACTCCGCTCATAACATAACGGCTGTATCTAATGGTTTGTTAAACGTTGTTCTAAACGGCACATTATATATTCTGTTTTGTCTTTTCAGTATTTATGCTGAGTGGAAGCGGGATTAAATAAAAAAAATGCCACAATAATATCAAAGCGTGGCAAATGCGTAGTGAGTATGAAATTGTTAAATGAATTATTAAAAAAAAACTTCGAAGATGCATTAAAATTCGTTCTGTCACTTGAAACGGAAATCATGATAACACAATTTTCAGTTGTCACAAAACACGAGCTTACATTCACTAGGCAAACTTTGTCATTTCAACATGGAAGATACACGTGACAAAGTAGGGAAAAGTATCCAACACGTTTGGCTCAAATTAATTTCAGCCAATAAAGGGGGCAATTAGAAGTCAAGCTGGAAAATATATATATATATATATATATGTAAAATTTTTTTTTTTTTATATCTTACTTCGTTTCTGTGGGACAACCTTTGTCACTCAGTGAAAATGGATATGGTTATAGCAAAAGCTTTTTAAAAGCTAATTTTCCTTGAAACCAAACATCGCAAAGCAATTTGTAACGATTAGCAGAAAGTGATTCCACATAGCGGCTGACTTAAAAGACTGCAGAAATAGTGACTTTATACGTAAGTTTGCCCAAATTATTTTCGACTGCTGTGGTCAACAGCATAGGCGATATACTCTTGATGGACAAAGCCAAACCCCACGTGGCAAAAACTGAGAAACAGGAGCTGAGCGACCCGAGGTCTGAAGCAATCCCGCGCCCTCTTATTCTCCGAACAGAGCACCATCACACAACCACTGTGTATATATCTAAGGAATTTCCTGACGAATATGACATTCAAAACAAGAATAGTGCCGAAAGTCCCTTATGGAACTTCTTAGTCTCTCGGAAGGCACATTTCATCGTGGACAGGATGAGAGCTTTGTGAATCGTTGGAAAAGTTGCGTCGCTGCATTCTTAGACTGTTTTGAATTATGCAGAAGCGTCTACTGCAATCCTAAACTCATCCGTTTTGTGAGTTACGAAAAAGGACATTTGTTGACGCATGGCATGGCAACGTAAATTTCAGACGATCTTGATAATTTTTTTATCTATGTTATGTTCAAATTGACCAAGGAGGACACGCCTATGAAAGTATTACTTTTATAAGCTGTGTAGAAAAAAACTTAACCACTTATTTTCTATTTAGTAATATGAATGTTTAAAATCAAACAAGTCCATATATTTCTTGAAAATTTAAAAATTGGTTTGATGAAAATAACACATATCTTTGTTTCTTACCTTCCAATTGAAATTTAAAAAAAATTGTTGTAACTTATTTTTGACAGGAAGCAACATTCGTGAATCAAAATCAACGGACACTGAAACATAAATGTCTATTATTTGTCAGTCAGCAAGAAATTAGAAATAGTTCTTGGAGCTCAGTCCACTATTAGAAGATTTACGCTTATTAAAAGTAAACAATATCGTTTTTGTAAATTTTAACCTATAAAGATTATAAAGATTTTAAGATATAAAATGTTCAAATGTGTTAACAAACTTTTTTCCGTCAATTCACCAAATATCCGTTTTATAAACTTTGCACAGAAAAAACACTAATTTTAAGACCCACGGAGTTTCCAAATATTTTTCAAATAATTTTTCATTGTGTAATATTTCGTTAACGGGTTTTAATGTCCATATACTTGCTTTATATTTCTCTCTCTCTATAAATACTATATATAAGATATACTAGAATTATTTGCATCTGTAAGGAAATCAAATATCAGGCGCATTTTGTTTTCATCTGTGGATGTAGGAAATGTGAATGGTTTGTTTACATGTACACTATGATTAAAATGATAACCATTATTTCGACCATTTATTACAATTGTTAAAAATATGAACAAAACTAATTTTGCAGATAATTACAAGTAACCATGCATAGTTTTGCACTGATTCAAATTTATTGGTATAAAAATTTGGTAATTAAAAGTTTACCATTAGAAATATGTGTGTAAAGATATTTTAATGATATACACTGCATGTTTGTGATGTAGTGACGAACTACAGCAGATGTTGCAACCGGATACTGCCGAAGAGTCGAAATGACATCTACAATTCTCGACAGCATCCATGTGTTCATTTTCTAGAGCAATGTGGTCATGGCACATGGAGACATCATCAGTTCGTGAGCTCGTTACTTTCTTTTTTTGAAAAGTGATCTTTAATGCGATGCCGTCTCCTCTTGCTGGCACAGGCATTTCATCTTGCTGCGAGCAGATGTAGGTCAAGCATTTATCGATAGATATCTGAAACATGTTATCACCAGGGTATGTGATTAATAATGGTTTCTCCACAAGAAGCTTACGCTTTAATTGCTTTCTCTCAGCGAGAACGCCTTTGTATTACACTGAGAGCAAGAAGAGAAAATAATTTCCCTAATACATAGCTTAATGTAAGAATGGAAGAGGAAATAAGGAGCTCTTGCCCATCTGTTAAAGCTGCCGCGAAAGAAATACTTTCCGAGTAACATGATATTTCCAGTTTCCATTTGCCGATCTGAATTGTGATCGTGGCTGGTGTGACCCAGTTTACTCTCATAAATGTCTGTTTATTTTAGCAAAAAATAAGCCAGTAGTGATGACAATACGGGATACCCGACACGAAGCACATCACCTTGCGCAGTATCCACGCGTTGGGTGATTTTCAAGGGACTTCTTCTGGATGAATGTCTTCATGTGTGATGGAATTTCACCACATTCCTGTAATGTGGTGATAAAAATCTTACCAATGTGTAGAATATTATGACGCCACTCGTTAAAACGCTACAGCATGAGAAACTGTCAACGTCACATACTTAAACGTATTATTCAATCACTTTATACTGTGTGTAACTGCAATTAGGATGAATATCAGTTCGAAAATTTTGTATCATTCCGTAAACTCTCTATTATAAATACATATTAATAAACTACTTTAAATTACCAGTTTATTCCACCCTTAGAAAGATTACATATCTAGCTGAAGTAAAAGGATTTTTGTACCCTACATAAATGAACGCATGGGTAGATATAGGCGATTTTAAAACCTGATAAAATCCGCAATGAAAAAACTAGCTATTTTTCGTTGTTACAGCTACCATTAATGTTTGATTGACGCAAAAAGGTAGTACAAATCGAACATAAAATAATGTAATGTGTTGTGCAACATTCATTCGAACCTAGAGTATGTGTATATAATGTCTGTGATGATCGCCTCTTTGGAACAACTTGTAATGAATGTGTTTCCATGTAACTTAGGAATGATAATGATATTTAGAGTTTTTACGTTAAAAGAGATTTTGTATAATAAGGATTCAAACATAAATTTTACTTAATTACTATATTTCACGCTCAGTTTTACTGTTTTAAAAATATATGTTTTATTTGAGCAATATAAAATTGTATTTTTAAACCAGGCCAAATTATTTTAACATCCAGCCATAAAACGTAAATTCCAAAATGTTAAAACACACTACTCATTAGAAAAATTTGCTTACATTTTAATAGTACAGTATATTATATAAAGTTCCGAACCGTATCAACATTTGACCATTTATGCCCTAACAAAAATGGTTGTACCAAAGTTACATAATATATTTCAGTTCAGCCAGCTGTTATTAATTTTGTAGATAAAAACAAAAAAAAATAAAATGTTTGCATTTAAAGTGTTTTTATACAATTTATAAAATATTTTACCAAAATCTCTGTATGCACTATTATAAAATAATATTAATTTCTTCTCAGAAAAGTTTACAAATTATTTCACCTTCATTTTAAAAGTGACTTTAAGGAATGGTGGGGCCACTTCTGAAAGGTTATGCTTTCAAATATATTATAAAGCAGTAGATTACGAAATTAATGAAGAATATGCATTTAAGGCCACATAGTTTTGAAATTCCATTTAAGAGTCCAGAATGTTTAGGTCACAGTTTCAAATCCTCTGTGAGTTTATTGTATTGGTGAAACACCTGATAGAACTTTTTTTATTTTCGTCGACACATAGCTATACTACAGGAAATACAATATAGGAAAACATGATTTCATGATTTTTTGTGAGATTTTGTTTATTTAATAGCACTGGAATGGAGGCAAGCCTGCAAAAAATGTCGCTAAGAATACGATTGTACTTACTCGACAGGGTGAAAGGTAATTGAAAGAGAAGTGCCACGAACCTGCCGGGAAACGAATGTTTGTGTAGCAGTCTCTCTACAGAGACCTGGCTAGCGTTGGGATTGCCTGTAATGCTTGCGTGCTGGTAGCAAGATTTTCATCTACTAAAAGCAGCACATCCTCTTCGTCTTCGCGAACTATCGTCTACAGAGATCTAGTTTCCCGCGCTCTTCGCTAACACGAGCTGTGTTCTACTAGGGCTATCACTCGCTATTCCTGTGTTGAGCAGCTCATTCCGTCTCCTGGCTGTCCACACACCAATTACATGTCTACCAGTTGAGTTCACGAGGAACGCTCCACAAGTTTAACTGCTAATCTGGACATCCAGAAATGAAACACAAACGTTGAAGAGGTCTGCTCCACCCTGCATTTCAATGTGCAACGATTTTGAGAACGGGCCTTCTGTGGTTGGCAAGTGCGTCATTTGTGAGGTGGGTCATATCAAGAAAACGTTCACTTCTTGCCATTTACACCATACGCTCACGAGTCACTATATAAATTGGGATCCGTGCAAAATCCAAGATTAGATATAGTTTCGTTAACTGCAGTTAGTTACACTGAATTTGGGGAAAGATTAGGAATCCACAGGAATGATGTTAAAAGACATGGGAAAGAGACGCAATGGAGTAAAGAGAAATGTTATATTTCGCTAAATTTTAACTGAATATGTTATTTTTAGAAGCCTCAGATACTCTTAAAAAACCATTAAGGTTTAAATTCGAATATTTTCCTATGGGTATTTCATATCCTCACACCTCCTGGCAAACACCCCTTCCCCCATTTTATCAAAAAGAAAACTTTAAGTCTAAGATCCACCACTGTTTCCAACGGAGGGTGCCACCCCTGCAATCCGCCCCTGAGGTTAAGTAAAATTTCTGAACTCTGTAATTTTTTTTCAAGCAAACAGTCGTATTCAGAATCCTTGCACTTTTGATTCCTTCAGTAAATTTATTTTATTAAGTCAGATAATATTCTCAGGTTTACCAAAACACTAATAAAACAGTAGTTTGATATATAGGCCTATTTATCTTTGGACATTTTAATGTCACTTTCAAGCATTCCCACTTTGGGTGTGAAATATATAGTACGATATGGATTTAAATATATCATAACCTATACTGGCCTCCGTCCGTTACTAATGACAATAAAATCATTAATGATTTGAAAGACTTCGTCAATATTATTCAACAAATACACTGCTGGACTTTACTCAATCAGTTGCACAGTATTAAATATATCGTTATTAAGAAATCAAAATTGTTTTGGAAAAATCTGTTTACAAACGGGGACCAAGCAACTGTAGAGTGGCGCAAAATCAAGATTATGTATGAAATGTTTCCTCCTTTGGATGGAATGCAGGTGGCCACTCGATGTCGCATGAAGTCATGCAGAGCGTTAATATTGTCCTGCGGGACACTCCACCAATCTTGCTCCAAGTGCCGAAGGAGTCCTTAAAATGTTTGGGTTAGGTCACTAGTGCCCCAGCAGATGGCATCCCAGCTGGTGGTGCACATGTTCAATTGGCGAAATGTCCGGTGATCTTGCAGAAAGATGTATATGATATATACCTCGAGGAGCGTTTTTCACGATGATGGTGGTAGGTGGACACGCATTATCATGCAGGAAAGCGCAATTGGAAGAATGCTATGCAAACGAAAGAAATGGGGGTAGTATGATCACGATATTTGTGCTATGGCAGTACGTCCTGCAGAAATAATGGCGGCGCTGAAGCTGATGCCCAATCCTGCAGCGCCAGGCCTGGATGCGACCATTTTCAACATTTGGAGCGAAGCGTGATTCTTTGCAAAAGATAAAGAAACGCCATTCTTTCACGCATTCCCTTCGTTCGGTGCACCACTGATGTTGTGGACTCAAGTGTATTTGGAACAGACGAAGCCTCGTTCATTCGCCAGTGGGTGTCCTCTGGGAAACCACACCAGGGCATAGGCCCCACAGATGTCAGAATCTGCGATGATGTTGCGTTAGGATGGGTTGCCGCACTTCTCCGGATACTTCTTCCTTAACTTTCTGTACTTTGATGAATCGAGCCAGAACTTTGCATACACGATGAACCAATTTAGGCCCTAAAAAGTCAACTCTGCAATACAAAATTGTACAGTGCTCACGGTACGGCCCACATGAGAAGCTGTTCGTCGAATCTCCCAACTGGACTCATGAAATCCCACTACACGACCTCGTTCAGTTACATCCGAATGTTGGTGTGCTGCCCGTTGTCGATGTCTCGGCATGCTGCAAGGTTGGATGTGCTCGATACCATCGCCACATATGCCCTCGCTGCGTGTTCTGGAACATCTCACCTCCGCCGCGCCGGTGCGAAAACTAACGCCCTCTCGATCGCATGTTTCGGTGAAGTAATGCAGAATATATTATGATTATTTGCACACTTCCTTTTATACGACCAGTGGACAACAGGTCGTCCAATTTGACAATATGGGTGATTCGTTGTCTCTGGCCAGCAACTCAGTTCTATTCGTCTATGAGTAGATAGCTTCGGAACCCTTTTATAATTATATTCGTTAACATAAAAAAAACGAAATAAAATATAAACTTAACATTTATATTACTTTAGCTAACCGTCTGACAGACTGGTTACATGTAAATTACTCCTAAACATGAATCACCGAGACTGCAGTTTGCAGGTTTATTGGCGTCATTTTATTTGAAACTAAGCATATTTCGAAAACCGGCTACTTTATTCAAAGAAAAAAATTGGGTTAGATTTACTACTGAAATACAGTGATTTAAATGTTGCTGTGATGGGTTCAGTTCAGTCACATCTAACTTTTAGCTTTGTGAAACTGAGCCCACAAACGTTATTTACTAATCATCCTAATTACGTAAACCATTGCTCGGTTGACTACTTCAAGCTAACCCTACTATTTTGTAGCAATTAAAAATAACTTTTCAAGAATTCACAGAACTTATATAAATTTGGTAGTTAGTTTTCTGTATGTCCGGTTTCAAAGATAATTTACGCAGTTACTTAAAACCGGTTTAATGCCTTACCACCGAGATTGGCAACCCGAAATAATTTTTTTACTTATCTCTTTCATATTATTTGAATATTAAGTGTGAATTAAAACAAATATACCTCTAAGTAGCATTTAAAATTAATTCTTGGTTCAAATCTATTTATAAGTCCCAGAGAAATGTAAACGAACGATAATGTTCAGAAACATACGTATGTTTTCCAGCATAGGCACTGCATGACATCCGTGTTAGTTAAAATATTGTAGAATCCGTGCGAGAATACGGCTCACAACATAGTGGTACTGCTTACGTGCAAGCGTGCTGGGTTGTTAATCATCCTTCTCTCTGTGGATCTGGGTTATCTAGTGAGAGCTGTGTTCCGAAATTAACTCAGGTGTCTCCGACACTGTTAACTCCTCGCTACCGATTTGCAAACGTTTTTTGAACTTCTCCCTTTCCCCATCGTGCCAATATTCCACTGGACGTTGGCCTCATCCTTCCCCAGGCTTCGCACCAGTAAAGTGAACATATTGTGTCTAATTCTGTTGTGCTGGTTACCTTGCAGTGAGTAGGCCAGCTGGCGTTCCCTTGTCTGTTTCGAGATGCCTGTTCAATTAGTCGATCTGACTATGCAGTTCATATGTTCATAGAAACAACGGCTATAAACGGCATCCTGTACTTCCTCGACAACGCACAGAAACGAGAGCACATCCAAACGAGCAGAAATACACAATAGCACACGCGTGCAGTCAAGAAATTTGGGACTCTTTAAGCAAGGTTCTTCCATACAGTATGATTGCACGCAAAAATACATAGTTATTGTTCTCTTACATAACGACATCACAATTATCGTGCTCGGGGTAATGGAAGGCTCTAAAATGTATCGCAAAATAATACCGTAAAAAGGACCAATTATTTTTAATCTCACATAGCCAACATTGGTGGTACATTATCGCCACCGAACACTAGCTTATTTCAATGCTAGTGTTCTCTAAAATGAATGGATGTTACAGAATAATATTTGTATATCTCTCAAACATGTTTAAAATTAATTTAAAATTATTTATAAAACATTAAATTTATTAATCACATAAAAATATTACCAAATGCAAAAATAAAATTTAAATCTAACTTATTTTTAAAGGGAAACATTTGCTGGTCATATTTAAGCACTTGATCCTCTGAATCCTGATGCTGCTTAAGGCAATCAGAGCAGAGAAATAGCAAAGAAATTAACCAAACTTAAACAATAACACTCATGTCCAAGATGAGGATACTGTAGGCTTCTTGGCTGCGATAAGCTTTACGATAGACTCATGAAGGTGGTTTCAGAAACAAAAGCTGTTATTTGTTGATATTCTAACCGTTTAGGGATATGGAACATCTGAAACCATTGTACTGAATTTCGGAAAGTGAATATCCGTTGGCTTCAAACACACACAATTTAAAAGAGTTTGACGTCTGATTTCTGTCTCTATTTTCTTTATACATTTTTAGCTTCAACGGAAATAATATAAGAAATAATATATAATGTTGCGATGTATTTTAAGTACAATCATAACTTACAAAATACATTTTATTATTTAAGTATATTTCAAAACTTTTTTATTACTCGAGAACATTCGCGCCTTAAAAACCAAACCAGTTTTATGCTATTTTCTTCATAAGAGATTATTTTTAATTTTCTTTGCGGCGATAGCTCTCAACAAGCACGTATATGTTATCATAAATAATAATTAGTGAATACTATAAAATAATTTTGTGTTCACCACAAAGGGCTTGGAATGACCAATTTCCACCAAATATTTGAAACACAATTAAAAATACACGTTTCTAATCTGGCCTCTACGATAACATATTTTATGCTGCGAATAAAAAAAATATCGTCTAGTTTCAGAGGCAAATACACGGTGATAAAAATTGCCGCGTTACCTCATTAGTATATCAAACGTCCGTGGATATCGCTGTCAGATTCGAAGTTTTTTAGGAGTGAACAATTTCTGTATTCAGGACTGTCCCTTAACCTTTATAAAACGGAAAACAAAGGTAGACCATCGTACGTATCATTCTGCAGATCCCGCATTTGGAAAGGAACAACTTCCTTAACTGTTAAGTTCCCTTTACGTCATATATTTGTTAATCTTATGAGAGAAATGATTTTTTAATTTCATAGAAAGTGTATTTTATACATACGCCATTGCAGATATTTTAATTGTCACACAGAGAACCTTAAAATTTGACCTTTTAGAGCACGCAAAACATAATCCAAGATTGACCATTTTCGGTTTATAGTATACGTGCACACTACACAACGCGTACATAATTTTGTAGACATAATTAAAACAATAGGCTCAACGAAAGGAAACAAAATAATCGATCTCAAGACGAGTAATCAGACGAATAAAGGCGTGAGAATTAATAGACTGGAAAAAAAAAATACGAAGGCGACACAGACTAAGCTTTATTTTCCTCATTCTAAGAAACCTTTCAACAAAAAGGGGAGGGGGGGAAGACGAACGCAAGACAAGTGACACGAGAAACAGCTTTTTCCTGTTTGTTCGCATGTACGGTCCAGGGTTTTTTTTGGTGACGTGCAATAAATCTCTGCAAAGGCGAATGTAAAATAATAATAACAATTTTTTACTTAGTCATTTACCTCTTCTGCAAGAATAGTTCAAAGAGCAGATGTTAGCTAAGTCTCTTGCAGAAGGATAGCGGAATAAGGGCGACCACCTGTTTCATTTTCACGCTCGATGCCTGGTCACCTTACCATCTCACGAAGTCATTCGCGGCTCACCGAGGACGGGAACAGATCGCATCTTCAGAAACATCGTTACGTTTTGATTGCTGTTTTTTGTTTCGTATGCGATTTTAGCAGTTTATTTCGTGTTTCCAGTACCTACTGTCTTTTTTTATCTAGTGTCATTCATTTCCCTACTGTATCATTATTTATTGAGCCATATAAATCTATGTTCTCAAAGTTTCTTGTTACATATTTGTTGTGGTTTTGCCCAATTGTTTTTTCGCTATTATAAATGTTCTGTGTCGATCAGAAAAATTATCCGTACTTGATTTTTTTCCCGTGGCATATTTTGAAGCTTTGTTGTTTTTTTATACTTTGTTTTATTCATTTTGAGGTTTTTTATTTTAATGTATTACTCATATACGGATTCTTCACGTTGGAGTTGTTTGTAAGCACAGGTTTTTTCTCAGTACTCATTTTGCATGGTTGATTCATTGCTGATATTTTATTCTCATTTAGTGTGGGTTTTATTTTTTTGGTTATATTTTGTAGTCACTGTAGGAAAAGAATGGAGCCCAACCAAATTCCAAATAAAAATTAGTTAAATCATTCCAATACACTGAAAAAAAAATTTCAATTGTCTCCTTCCCGAACTTCGTCTAAAATTTGAGATTTCCACAGGAGATATTTACGAAAATCCAAGTTATTGTGGCGTATGAAATAAGTGTTCATTATGTCCGTGAAGTAATGTCTCTAAATAACTCCTGGTCAAAACGTAACATTTACAAGTTCTTTAGGAGTGATTGGGAGGTCGTACTCCTGTCACAGCATGAAGAGTGGATAAAGTGGGCGTCGAGCAGGACGGAAACAAGATGGGGAAATGTGGCAACACCCCGACGGAAAAACAGACAGCGCCCACACTACCAAGTTCAGAATTCTTGTTCGAAAAATATCCACACAACTTAGCTCTTGGAACGAACCCTGCGTCTCAGCTGTAGTAGGCTGCTTGATAAAAGTTATACAAACCATTTTTATTTTATTGTTATCAGTTTTGTATCATGATATTTGCAAACGATTTATTATTTTTAATCTTTTTCTTTTTACAATTTCTTGCCGTTTTTTTTATACATAAATTTTACTTATTGTTCCTTTGAAGCTGCAAAAAGAAAGTGAAAATGCGTTGATCTTACAGTAATAAGTTATTATGGTAATGTTGATGACTTTACATGTACAGAATGTCCGAANAGTGAAAATGCGTTGATCTTACAGTAATAAGTTATTATGGTAATGTTGATGACTTTACATGTACAGAATGTCCGAACAATCTTTACCTAAATACAAAAGTTTATTTATATCTTCTATATGTAAGATAGAGACGTAAAACTGGTGCCAAAATGNCAATCTTTACCTAAATACAAAAGTTTATTTATATCTTCTATATGTAAGATAGAGACGTAAAACTGGTGCCAAAATGTTGCCAAACTATCCAAGTTTTTTGTTGCCGGTTTCAGTAACATGGCAGTGGTGTAGCAGTTACAGTGTCCAGGAAACCGAACATGATCAAGAATCAGGAAAAAATCTCAGCGTGTCACCAATTACAGTGCAGAGGAACTTTCAAACAACATTGGAAAATATGTCAAGAGCATTAAGTCGTGGTGTGACAAGTTCAAGAACACAAGATCTGTTGCTGACTTACCGAGGACTGGCCGACCATCGACCTCAGCTTAAAGGTTGGAAGCAGTGAGACAGTTTTTTGTGCGAAGTCCCAAGAAATAAGTGTGTAGGGACTCACGTGAATTACAGTTGACAAAGTGTTCTCTTCATGATATCTTACACATACGTTTAATGCTTCGTGCACACATAGTTGGGGCTTTGTTGCCCAATGATGCCACGCGTCGGTATGACTTTGCAGTCGAAATGTTATAACGTATAGAGGGCGACAATGGCTATATCAAACGTGTTGCTTTTTCTGACTAGGCGAACTTTTAGTATATAAAATATATTGGAAATTTTACCCCCCTTAGACTGAAAAAGCATACAGTTCCAGATAAATATTACGTGAAATACTAACCACGTGGATCTTCTGAGGTGTAAATCGTGACGATTTCCTGGTACACGCTTCAAAGAATGCTTAAAAAAGGAAAATTTTTAATGACGTGAACTTTTTGTTGCTAAATATTTTATTTAAAACGAAATATTTTGTAGAAGTTCTTTAATTGGCGTCGTGGTTGCCATATACCATGTCCAATACAGATTAAGTGCATAATTAATGAAAAAGTTTACATAAATGATTCTTATTACTGAATTTTTCAAATTCATATATTATTATTATTTAGTGAGGATTTTATAACTTATATGTACATAATTAAACAAATTAGACCACGAAAAAGCATCGTATTTCAGAATAAAAAGTCAAACATTCTGTTTTAAAGCTTACAGTTCTGCACAGAAGCTATGAGACGTTCATGACCACTGGGACGAACAACTTGGATGATCGCAGGGGCTAGTCTTGGACTGATCACCTGCCCGAACTCCTCGACATACAATCTAAATTCTAATCAGTGGGAAACAACTGATTTGCAGTGAAATTCAACTACTCATATCAGTGAAAATGGCTCCACTTAGAATCGGAAAAGCATTTGTTGTTTAAGTGAAACAATTCCACTGATTGAACAAGTGACAGCCAACTGCGTGCAGTGAATTAAATATGGTTTTAATTGAATTAAAGCAAATCATTGTGAGAAATAAATATATTTTTGATAGTCACTGTTTATGTTGTGCAATATAAGGTGACTTAAAAAAAGTAAAATATGTTCGGGGTGTTATGGACTTGAACCCACAGCATCCCGCTGCCTTACCAATCGAACTACCAGTTAAACGTCGACAACCAAGGGGAAAATATTTTTATTATATTTTTTATCTTAAATATGTAGCTTTAAATTGTATGTCATTTATTATCGTTTTTAGTTCAATTGGTAATATTAGGACTGTTAAACAACTAGTGCGTGTGAATGCATTCACTTCGGTTCCTTTAACGTAGTTTAAACCTTCAAACCGAGCCCTAAGAAGATAACATGAAAACGAAATGAAACACGTAAACACGGAATTAAAGACTGAATGTTCACGGGTGCCTCGTAAAATTGTAATTATTGTAAAAGACTAAATTCACACTTTAAAATATTTATGTGGNCTGAATGTTCACGGGTGCCTCGTAAAATTGTAATTATTGTAAAAGACTAAATTCACACTTTAAAATATTTATGTGGGATTTATTAGTTTATGCGTTGTTATTTCAATTGATACATATTTGTTTAACTGATCTTTCAGCTAAAAACAAATCACTGAAAACAGCGAATAAAATGGTTGATGAGTCCGTGGAAACTGTCTTTGAATCAATTGGTGAAGAAAAACTGGCCCTTTTTCCTTAATCCGTCAGGCAAATTGGCTGAAGTGACTGCTGTATAAATCAGGTGCTGTTATCTGATTCAAAGAACGAAGTTCTCACTCNCTGAATGTTCACGGGTGCCTCGTAAAATTGTAATTATTGTAAAAGACTAAATTCACACTTTAAAATATTTATGTGGTATTTATTAGTTTATGCGTTGTTATTTCAATTGATACATATTTGTTTAACTGATCTTTCAGCTAAAAACAAATCACTGAAAACAGCGAATAAAATGGTTGATGAGTCCGTGGAAACTGTCTTTGAATCAATTGGTGAAGAAAAACTGGCCCTTTTTCCTTAATCCATCAGGCAAATTGGCTGAAGTGACTGCTGTATAAATCAGGTGCTGTTATCTGATTCAAAGAACGAAGTTCTCACTCATTAATATTTAGTA
This sequence comes from Clitarchus hookeri, assembly GCA_002778355.1. Lineage (NCBI taxonomy): Eukaryota > Metazoa > Arthropoda > Insecta > Phasmatodea > Phasmatidae > Clitarchus > Clitarchus hookeri. The sequence continues at coordinate 397,528 of NQII01001205.1, read as the reverse complement.
CGTATAAGCACTCTCGTTTCCAATTCCCTTCACCTGCACAGGCTGTGAACATTTGTTTACTAAGCACCTACATTGGTAAAAATTATTGTATGAAAATCGTTTTACTGAATATTTTCGTGGCCACTACAAAATTATTTTTAGTGACCACGAATGTTTATTATTGACAATACAATAATATTTTGTTCATCGCAAAAAATGGCAGTGTGAATTTCTATAAAATAGAGGTGTGATGACAAGCGTTGTTATCCAAAAGTAAGAGCAGAAAGTCCTTTGATACGTAATTCTTCATGGCAAAATACTTTCTCCACAGGGGATAGATTGTTTTTTGATCAATTTCGCCACAAAGCTCACCATCCGACCACAGAAAAGAAAAGTATCATTGCATGCTGCTCTTCTTTCATTTATCACACAAATTAAATAGCCATTGTTTCTCACATCAAAAATTCAAATGAACCGACCTTACACTATCACACCACCCCGCCGCCATCTGTGACACAGTGACCTGGAACGGCAAAGGCAGTAACAACAGGGCGGCCAACATACAGTGGAATATGCACTGAAGAGCCGAAAAAAACCGGTACACCTGCCTAATATCGTGTAGTCCCCCCCCCCGCCCACCGAGCAGGCAGAAGTGCCGCAAGACGACGTGGCATGGACTCGACTAATGTCTGAAGGTATGCAGGAGGAAATTCACACCATGAATCCTGCAGGGCAGTCCACAAATCCAATCTGCGCCAATTTGAGAAACTGTTGCACGTCTGTCACGTTTAATGATTCTCCTCAGTCGTCGTTTGTCCCGTTCTTTCACGATCTTTTTCCGGCCNCGTCTGTCACGTTTAATGATTCTCCTCAGTCGTCGTTTGTCCCGTTCTTTCACGATCTTTTTCCGGCCGCAGCGATATTGAAGATGCGATGTTTTACCGTATTCCCGATATTCACGGTACACTCGTGAAATGGTCCTACGCGAACATCCAAATGTTATCGCCACCTCCGAGATGCTATGTCCCATCTCTTGTGCGCCAACTATAACACCTCCTTCAAACTCACTTAAATCTTGAAAGCCTGCCATTGGTGCAGCAGTAACCGATCTAGCTGCCGACAGCATCGCGTTACTCTGATTGGTTCCATACCTCTGTTATTTTCATACGCACGCCTATACCAATTTTTTGGCTCTTCAGTGTAGCATGTGAGCGGATAATTTTTGACTTGCCCTCATGTATACAAATAAATGTGAGAAAACACTAAATATATCACAGAAATAAAAACATTACCAAGAAAACATTTGTGAACAATATACAAGACGACATGACGAAAACAACAGAGACAATCACAAATTACATCCTACGATAAAACAGCAGAAACGTGTTGGGAACGCCTGTGTAATTTTAATTTCTAGGTCAAGTACTGTTCCGAATTTTTTGAAGATTTTGATTTTTATCTGGTAGAAAAATCTTTCATCTCAGCATCACAGAACTAAAAATCTTAAGTAGAAGAATTTGTGTCTTTTTAAGTTTTGTCAAAAGGTATAGAATCATGTTACAACGGCACAAGTGCAAACATTTAAAGGGTAAGAGTGTCTGTGAGTTCAATTTGCAGAAAGAACAGCCAGCGAACTATTTTCCTTCTTATTTGTCGGGTTATGTTCGCAATTAGAAAATTAAACTTTCCGTGTTCAAGGATTTAATTTTTTAGACTTCTGGAGTAATTTCTCTGGAGAAATGATGTCACCTCGCTACATTACAGCTTCAATTCGTTTTTTTAACATTCAACTCCGGAATTATATGTCGAAATTGAGCCACGAGCGTCGAAATCAAGCCTCAGAATAATATACCTCAAAAAATGTATTTAAAAATTGCATCTCAAAATTAATAACTCAAATATCATACCTAAAAAATTAAACCTAAAAAATCATACGACAAAATTCATACCTCAAAAACATACCTCAAACTGACCTCAAAAACATACAGTAATACCTCAAATCATATGTCAAAAAGTACCTTAAAAACATACCTCAAAAACATGTTGTATGGATCTTGAGGTGAGTTTTGAGTTACGATTTTTGAGGTACGTTGTTGAGGTATTTTTGGCATCTGTTTTTTGAGGTATGATATTTGAGGTATGATTGTATGTTGTTTGAGATATGTTTTTGAGGTATGATTGTATGTTGTTTGAGTTATGTTTTTGAAGTATGATATCTGAGATATGAATTTTGTCGTATGATTTTTGAGTAGAATTTTTTAGTTATGAACTTTAAGGTATAACATTTGAGGTATGTTATTTGGCGGTTAATTATTCTGAGGTATGAATTTTGAGGTATTTTATTTGATGTATGATATTTGGGATAGGTTTTGAGGTATTATTTTTGAGGTATGTTTTTTGAAGTATGGATTTTGAGGTATTGTTTAAGAGATTTTTGAGGTACGTTTGACATCTGATTGGTTGGTCTGGTGAGTTGACCTGGTTGTTCGAGATAATTAGTTGGCCACCATGTATGGAGATTGATTAAAATATTGAAAGATTGATGGAATGATGGGGCGATGGCTGAGAAGAGCACAGAATATAAGACTGTCTACTATCCGAGTTGGGCTCATACATTCCAAGTTTCACGGGTCTTACCCTAATGGTTTGCGAATAGTATCGATGGCCATGTAGGTAGTCCAGCTGGAGTCAACAATGGTACCACCAAACACGAAGTCGTGATGTCGGTCATAGGAATACCATTAAACAAACACTTCATATTTATATCTACACTCCAATAGCTCGCAGCTCCGAACTGGTATTCAAAATTTTAGACAGAGATTTTACTTCTATGGGGAAATGTGTGTATAATTGAGTGCACGTTAGATAAATCCCTGCATTATTTTATGCAAGGGATGAAAATTAAATAACTTATCAGACTGAATGCTGAAAACACCAGCGAATATAGTGTGATCTGTAACCTCTCGGATCAGACGAAGAACTGTGATGGGGCGCACCTTAGGCTACATTAATTATCTGCAGATAATGAGATGTCATGTGATCAACAATCAATCACAATAGAGCAATGTGATGTCTACGTGAAATCACAAGAGCAGTCTAATGACCTGTAGTGTGTGAAATGTAGGATGTTCATGAGAGGGTGTAAGGTCAAGCAAATGCGAGTAATAAGNTTATATAATCAATTGAATATAGTGGTAGGGTGTAGGGGTTTGATTAAATTACACAAAAAATTGGAAATTGGAGGGGTTAGTGGTGGGAGTCAAACATCTTGTGGTTGTCGTGCCAGGAGGATGTGTCTCCGCTATCTTTGTTTCAAACCCTCGGACTTCCTGTGTGTAAGTCTTTAAAAACTTAATTTACATAATTTTTATAATTTCGCATCTTTTTCGGGTTCAAGTTCACCTGGGGTTAGGGTCAAGATTACATATATCCAATATGGTAGTCGCAGACAGCAGAGTAATTTTCATGTTTTGTAATTTTTTTTAGACATTTTTCGATTCTTCTCAATTTTTAGGTTTTCAGTTATCCTGAGGTCAAAGTCAAGGTTACCCAGCTCCATGATGACGGCAGAGTTCATTAATTTATCTTCACCCAAATTTTAAATTTTTTAACGAATTTTTGGGATATTCTTCGATTTTCGACTGAATTGTAACATGGTGTTAAGGTCACCCTTGGTAATTTTTTTATATTTTGGAATTGTTTGGATTTTTTCTTTTTTTAAAGTTATCCTAGGTCATGGGCACGAGATCAGGTTACAGGCTTGAGATGAAGGTCATCAGGATCCAATATTGCCCCTGGGTGACGTCACAACATAGAGGTAAGATGGCACCTGGCACCTCTACCCCATCCTCTTTGGCCTAGAAGGAACGAAACTATTCTACTTGCATTAATCTTACTTAAGACTCATATGCCTAAACTTAAATACCATTGATTAATTTGAATCCTTTTATAAATGATTAGTTAGACTGGGTAGTTAAATAAAAAGAAAGGAACTCATTTTTTCGATAAAAAATACCATTTGAACTAAATGTTCACATAATTTGCACTTTACAGCCTCCTAGGCATTAATCAAGCACACCAATATAAACAAAATATATTTTTTATCCAACGATAAACAAAACGCCTTACAAATAATGTTAGATTTCTATAATAGTAACAATCGAATTTGCTACACAGGTACAATGAAGAACTGAAGGATTGTTTCGGTATAAAGACTAATTCCTCTTTGATGCAGCTTTTGGCATTAGTTAGTAATCAGTACAGTTTTAAACAATATGCCACAGGAAAGGCTTTTTGTCAGTGCCCCGAACGTCAATTAAAGCGCCCCTCAGCGCCAGAGGCTACTCGAGGGGAGGAACGTGCAAAGTTCTAAAAAAGTAATTGAGTTCGGTACATGTGAGAGGAGTGGTTGACATCAATATCAGGGGGAGACGCCCTAACGCTCATTGCATAGGGCGGTGGGTATTAATTAATATCTTTAATTTCCTTCCTTGATGGATGGGGGAAAGGAAGGCAAATATTTCTACTAAATCACTTACCAAAGAGGATGCACTTATTTTATCCTATAACGAAGTTGCAGTCACCACTGAACCGTAACATTCCATTAAAATGAACTTCGAGAGGACAATCCATAGCTACCGAGCGAGTTGTCGCTATTATCCGGCCCCCCTGATTTCTATTTCCCATGGTTTTCTGAAATAGCTCTAGGGCAGTGATTGCTAATACTTGCCATCGCACTACTACGATCGAAGAGCAACAGTAAATTTCGATGGCAAGCTAGGTTCTAGCGAGTCACATTACGGAGTGCCATTTTCGTGATAAGATCGAATGATAAATTGCCACAAAGTTAAGTGTTCTGATATGTATATTCGTAGTCAAATGATTGATGTTCTGAGTTATTTGACGAGTATGCGGTTATTCACACTAATGTTAAGTTTGATTAAGCATAAAAGTACCTATATTTTATAAAACCAATATTTTCACATAGACGAATATCTACATGGTTAGGTGTATTTTATTCAAGTGTTTGTCGTATTGAATGTTTCGAAAGTATAGGAGAAATTCAGCTGGAGGAAGCGTGAAATTATTATAATTCGTTGAGCCTGCACATGGGATGAACGCGTATCGCACAACAACTGTAATCACCAGACACGATTATTGTGTTACGGTAAATATTAACGGCGTGCGATAAGTATTTTCATAATCAGGGGCCAGCCGTGTAAAGGGATGGTCCTCTGAGACAGTATTTTGCCGCTTCCTTTCCCGTTGCTGACTGCCCGAGCCTACGGGCCCCTCTCTAACGCGTACGCCATCAACGAGACTTTAAGCCCGAAGAAAAAAATGACGTTACCACCATTACTACACTCTGTGCATTCCGAGGAGGCAGCTTGTATTTACTCCTGCCTGCTCGCGCACTTGGAACGAACAGGCAGTGTAGTCTTCCGCCAGCACGCGTCATGAGCTGTCAGAAGCGCTCCGCCTGAGGTTTCAAAAACAATCATTACTGAAGTCACGTACTTGCTACGTAAGCCCGATTCCCCGCTTCCGCCACATTGCGATTTCACACCGAAAAAAAACTAGTTAATATATTTCCAATCTGCGGGCACAAATAATTTTACGTGCGCAAAAACGGGTAAAGGGCATTTTATTGCCACAGAGTATTAAAACGCACTTAATAGTTTAAGATATTACATATGCGATTAAAAATTACAAAATTCCATCGGAACTACTTTCTGGTGCAAATATGTTGTGAACCGACAAGCCAGCCAATAGCTACTTCGTCACTTGCAATGCGTATCTCTGCTGCCTCCTTGGATTGTATGCCGATAGCTCAGAGTGGATAAACATTACCTACGGTAAGAAGAGCGCTCATCGTTACAGAACTATTTTTTACAAACCTTCGAGATATGAGTAGCTAAAGTCAATGATACCGATTCAAGAGTGTGACAATTCTACACCAGTGAGTCCGCAAATGTAGAATTTGATTCAAAGAGAGTACAGGTTTTTTCTGAAATTAATAATCTTGCTGGAAACACAACATATCGTTACCCTCATGGAAATTCACTGAAAAACAAAAAGAAAAAACTGGTTAGGCGTGCGTATGCAAATAACAAAGGTATGGAACCAATCAGAGTAACGCGATGCGGTCGGCAGCTAGATCGGTTACTGCTGAAACAATGGCAGGTTTTCAAGATTTAAGTGAGTTTGAACGAGGTGTTATAGTCGGCGCATGAGAGATGGGACATAGCATCTCCGAGGTAGCGATAACATTTGGATTTTCGCGTACGACCATTTCACGAGTGCACCGTGAATATCGGGAATCCGGTAAAACATTAAATCTTCGACATCGCTGCGACCGGATAAAGATCGTGAACGAACGGGGCAAACGACGACTGACGAGAATCATTAAACGTGACAGACGTGCAACCCTTTCGCAAACTGGCACAGATTTCAACGCCTCCTGTATACCTTCAGACATTAGTCGAGTCCATACCACGTCGTCTTGCGGCACTTCTGCGTGCTCACGGGGGCCTTACACGATATATGGCGGGTGTACCAGTTTTTTTGGGCAGTTCAGTGTATCTTGTAACTCCAAAAATGGTTATTTTACAGGATAGGCAAAAAAAAAAAAAAAATGTGATTTTGAAGGCAATGTTATACATTATGAAAATAAGTTATCATTAGTAATTTATAAAAGGATGTGTTTAACCTAGATTTTAAGATTAATTTTTTATTTAAATTAGGTGTGGACGAACGAATAATTCTCCTTCTGAAATATCATAGTGAAGTTGTGATGTTTCTGTTTTTGGTTGTAAATAATTTTTAAACATTTATGCAGATACAAACTGTTTATGGCCAATAAGTTAATTTATTTTAGTTAAAATTGCGTACGAAACAAAAAGAAAACAAAAAAAGTGGAGTTAAGAGGTTAACTCATAAGGGTAAATACATGCAAGAACTTCAGCAGGCGGTTGACTTGTTCGTAATCTAGATTACAGTAGTTATAACTTTACAAGAAATGACTTAAAACATGATTCTGAAATATAATTACACTGTTCTAAATGGTTTACAAATGTGTAACCTCAATGTATGCGGATACTGAGAAAACCGGAATGGTGAAGTATTTTTTTACATCTTGGCAGCTTTCCTGCATTTTCTTTTCAGGAAAGAGTAAAATTCACAGTGAAGTTCCGAACTTTGTATAAGAGTGACGCTCAACACGTTTTTGAAATTTTAAACGCTTGGTCTTTTCAATGTGACGAACTTGTATGTTCCCAGACAAAAATACGCAACGACGTATTTATGCACACATCAAAAATCGAATATAATTTTGACCTTCATAATATGACCACAAATTAATCGAGTATAACTAATTTCAAACCTATATGACTTATCACCCGAAGTGTTTCCTAAGTGCGATGCACGCCTTTTAAAGTGAAGCTTAACCACATATATTTTATGAGCAGAAATTTGCATTAAGTGTTTAGAACTTAACATGAGAGTTATAGAATGGTGCAAATGAACAAAGATCTACACCGACTGCAAAACCTATACGTCTCATGAAACTATTTCACTTCATCACTGACGTGTTTGAAACATAGTAATTGTACACTGAGGTGACAAAAGTCATGGGATAGCAATATGCAAATATACAGATGGCAGTAGTATCGCGTACAAAATATATAAATGGGCAGTGCATTGGTCGGGCTATAATTTGTAGTCAAGTGATTCATGTGAAAAGGTTTCTGACTTGATTATAGCCGCACGACGGGAATATACAGACTTGGAACGCGGAATGGTAGTTGGAGCTAGACGCATTGGACGTTCGATTTTGGAAATGGTTAGGGAATTCAACATTCCGAGATCCGCAGTGTCAAGAGAGTGCCGAGAATACCTAATATCAGGCATAATCTCCCACCATGGACAGCACAGTCGCTGACCGCCTGCACTTAATGATCGAGACCAACGACGTGTGCGCAGAATGGTCATTGTTAACAGACAAGCATCACTGCGTGAAATAACCTCAGGAATCAATGTGGGACGTACGACGGACGTGTCCGTTAGGACAGTGCGGCGAACTTTGGCTGTACCAGCTATGCTAACAGAAGATCGACTCGAGTGCCTTCACTAACAGCACGTCATCGTCTGCAGCGCCTCTCCTGGGCTCGTGACCATATCGGTTGGACCCTAGACGACTGGAAAACCGTGGCTTGGTCAGATGAGTCCCGATTTCAGTTGGTAAGAGCTGATGGTAGGGTTCGAGTGTGGTGCAGACCCCACGAATCCATGGACCCAAGTTGTCAACAAGGAACTGTGCAAGCTGGTGGTGGCTCCATAATGGTGTGGGCTGTTTTTTACATGGAATAGACTGGGTCCTCTCGTCCAACTGAACCGATAATTGACTGGAAAGAGTTGTGCTCAGCTACTTGGAGACCACTTGCAGACATTCATAGATTTCATGTACCCAAACAACGATGGAATTTTTATGGATGACAATGCGCTATGTCACCGGGCCACAACTGTTCGCGATTGGTTTGAAGAACATTCTGGACAATTCCAGCGAATGATTTGGCCACCAAGATCACCCGACATGAAACCCATCGAACATATATGTGACATAATTGAGAAGTCAGTTTGTGCACAAACTCATGCATCGGCATCACTTTCGCAATTATGGACGTCTATAGAGGCAACATGGCTCAATATTTCTTCCAGGGACTTCCAACGACTTTTTGAGTCCATGCCACTTCGAGTTGCTGCACTTCACCGGGCAAAAGGAGGTCCAACACGATATTAGGAGGTATCCCATGACTTTTGTCGCCTCAGTGTATATTATACAGGGGCAATAATCCCAGAAAAAGTGTGAACTGTGTTACTACCCTAAAGCAGACTGTTTTGGAGAAATTTGCTAATTCAATCTCACCCAAGATGGAGAGTGCGTGACTTGTAAAGAATACTTATTACACTAAGTTATGTGGTACGTAGCAACACAAGAGGCAAATTGAATGCTCGCCTACCCGTAGCTAGGTAATGGACTGAAAACTGAATTAAACGTGACAGGTGGGCGCGCCTCGATGGAGGTTTAATTGCTGGCGCACAAGTTCGAACACACTAGGCTTGTGGTGAAGGAGCACTTGCAGTGAGAAAGGAGTTCTTTGAATGGTTCTTGCTGTGACGAAAAGTAATTGAATGGGAATGGCATAATTTAAAAAAAAAGACGCTAGAAATGGGCGTTTTCAAGGATACCTAAATAACATATGTATTATGCCAGTTATTATGAAACACATAGCAAAAAAGTTTCGAATAAATCTCCGAACATCGAATACGAGTACTGCTAATGAAAATAACTTTTTAAGGCACAAAGAAGGCGACAAAATCTCAGCAAATATTCGTGAACTACTTCTTCCGTTTACAGGCCTACAGACAGTCTAAGGAACAACTATAAACGGATTGGGATGATATTTATATCTCAACAGAAGGTACTATGTTTGTAATTTATGAGTTTAATGCATTTTCACACATAACTAATTCTCACCTGCAAGTCCCTCATGACGAATTGGTAAACATACTTTTTGTGAGGCTTGACACTAAAAGAAGCTTGCGGCACAAGAAAGTCGGATGGAAAACAAACTTAAGAATAACGGAAACCAAACCATTAATTTTTTTAATACAGTGACATTGTAGCATAATCAATAAGGGAAACTAGAAAATTTGTCTATGTATACTATCCGGTATGTTTAATCGGTAAGCCCGTCACTGTTGCATGACAAAGGCAGCTGGACATTATCGCCGACCTCGCCAACATAGGCAACCGTAAGACGCAGAATAGCTATTTTTATTCGGCACAGACTGTTATCTGTGACGTGAGCTACAGCAGCAAGCAATATAGAACCAAGGATGCGACATATCGTTGCTCCAGCCACCCCTCGACGAAAATGTCCACGGAATGGAGGTCCGGAGATGATGGTGGTCAGGACACAGGCCCCACACTTATCGATCCAGCACTGCGGACGCGTGTGGTTCAGCTGCCGCAGAGCCACGCTGCTGTAATTAGGCCTGGCATTCGTATTAGCTCGACCCTCTCCAGGCATGCAGTGCATGCCGCAGCATTCCTTCATCTCGTGTTCCGCGCATCGTGACATCGTTCGGCGGTTGTGTCGGTGGGCTCAGTAAGTCTTCCTCACGCCACTGATTACCTACACTTCTCTCTACACTGCATGATGGGCGAACTACACCACTGGTGACTTTATTACAGCGAAACAGATCTGGGTTTTCAACATGGGGCATGTGGTACGTGGTCGCCCATCACATTTTCCATGTGTTATTTTTGTAGTTCAGCTTGTACTGTGAATATAATTACAATGGAACAACTTTCCATTTCATTTAACGTAATGCTTACATACGAAAATATCGAAAAATTCTTGAGCCAAAATAACTTCGAAAACGCTGTAGCACCTTCATACATTCACGGTTAGATGATTCAATTGTAACATGGCATATCTGTTTGTAGACCATTCACAGACGTTCAGTAATAAGAGTATCGTAATTATCGTTGGCCCGATGAAAAAGGTATGCAACTTCATACGCACACGGCAGGGGAGGACAACCAAATGGGATTTATTGAAAAGTTTTTTCCGAGCCTTGAGCTCGTAGTTGTGGCACCTAGCACTGCGTGGCGCTAGTGATGAAGCTTAAACGTTATCAGCGCCATCTCGAGACAGTGGATGACACTTCGTGCTGCCTATCCCGTGGAATCCCTCCCCATTCCACAATAGGTCGTCAAACGAGTTTTTGTTGAACCGGGTTGCTTCCACAGAGATAGTGTTGTTATATAGGATGAGTATAAAAAAATACCCCAAGTTTGAAGTTGTATAATATCAAAACCAAACAACTTACAACCTTGATTGACCAATCAAATGAACCGTGGAATCATGAAGTTTGTTTACCATGCATTGATAAATGTTCAATGGGACCACCATGATCAGCCCGAACGACATCTACGCGATAATCAAACTCGTTCTACGCTCTTGTCAGCATGTCCGGTGTCACTGCTTGGATGGCGTTCGTAACTCACGGTTTGAGGTGGTGAGGTGGTAACAAGATCGCATTCGACGCGTCAATGTAAAGGGGACGGTCTAATGTTTCCTTTATGTGCCGAGAGATGACACTGGGAGCGTCTGTCGTCGCACTATGAGCGTGTGTTTTTTGTTACTCCACATCACGATGGAGACGAAACAACAGAGGACGTTGTGTTATTCAGTTTGCTAAATGTTAATCGGTTACTACTGTTCAACGTGAATTCCGTCGCAAATACGAACTTCGTCCTCCCGATAGGTGGAGTATCGTACGTCGGTTTCGTCAGTTCCGTGACGCAGGGTAGGCAAAAGTTTCGGGCGGCCACGCGTATCGGTAGAAAATGTGCAATGGTATAAACCAGCGTTCATTCGCAGTCTGAGAAAATAAACTCGACAATCTAGCCGGGAAATGCAAATCCCTCAATCGACGGTATGGACAGTATTGCGAAACCGATTGCTGTACAAACCATACAGGTTACAGATTGTACAGGCTCTTACCGAAAGGGATAAAGAACTGAGATGTTATTTCTGCGCGTTCGTTCTTGCTCAGAACGAGGTAGACGATGCCTTCACGTCTAAGCGTGTTTTTAGCGATGAAGCGATGTTCCATACAAATAGTAAGGTGAACCGGCAAAACATGCGAATATGGGGTCAGAAGCCTCCAAATGAAACCACCGAACACGAGCGCGCTTCCCCCAAATTAATCGTGTTTTGCGCTGTATCCAAAGACACTGTTTTCGGCCCTTTCTTTTTTTCACAAGCCCACTCTTACTGGAATCCTATATTTGGACTTGCTTACAGAGTGGTTGTTTCCTTAGTTATTAGAGGTGGCGGGGAACTTGATTTTCCAGCAGGATGGGTGCCACCCCATTGGCACCTAGCTGTTCGCGGATACCGAACGAGACGTTGCCGCAACACTGGATTGGTCGAGGAGCAGCTGGTGACCAGGCTCTTCATCACTGGCCCCCAAGAAGCCCGGATATGACCCCTTTACGATTTTTTTCTATGGTGGTACATAAAGGATCAAGTGTTTTGTCCACCATTGCCGGCTAACATTGATGACCTCGAAACGAGAATTACGGACGCCATCCAAACCGTAACTCCAGATATGCTGACAAGAGTGTGTAACGAGTTTGATTATCGCGTAGATGTCGTTCGGGCTGATCATGGTGGTCCCATTGAACATTTATGAAGATATGGTAACAAACTTCAGAATTCCACAGTANTGTCGTTCGGGCTGATCATGGTGGTCCCATTGAACATTTATGAAGATATGGTAACAAACTTCAGAATTCCACAGTAAATTTGATTGGTCAACCAAGGCTGTAGGTTGTTTGGTTTTGATATTATAGACCTTCAAATTTGGGGTATTCTTTTANCATTTGATTGGTCAACCAAGGCTGTAGGTTGTTTGGTTTTGATATTATAGACCTTCAAATTTGGGGTATTCTTTTATACTCAGCCTGTACTTTTTTTATATCGTGGTCAAACCAAATGAGTCATGACAGCAATATGAAATTATTATACATTCAATATAAAAAAATTCTTGTTTATTTTTGATACAAACGTTACTCTTTTAGATAATGTTCTATTCCCTTCCTGCAAAGTTCTCATATGATTAGGGATATCGCTACTGGATGTTTGATCTTCAACTTTGGCCCTTATGAAAATAAAATTCTTTAAGAAAATAAACACAGATAAAACAGGAAAAGTTGAAACAAATTAAATATTCTTCCTCACTTAATTTTAGAAGTTTGGCGGCATTCACTGAAAGTGTTTGCGATAATTCTATAAGTTTGGGGGAGCATTGTTAATTTAAATACATCCACAACCTTACTGAGAGCCACTTTAGTATATTATAAACACCATATAAAATAAAAACTAAACACATTATTTCATTTTGTCCTGGAAGAGAATGGGACTGTTCGCATGCTTGCTTCTTCTAAACTCGTCGTATACACGTAAGGTGAATTTTGAAAATAAGAATGTGTGATTATGTTATACATATCTTAACTAAAATGAGGGCAGGTATCGTTATATATCAATATTATGAAGAAAAAATAAATTTTTTCTCTGGTGAGTATTATAACGCTTGGGCCAGATAGTTGTGTACTGTAATGATGTGCCATATTTCTTTGGAGAAAACAGTAGTTAGTGATGCGTTTTTGTGCTATGAGAGCAACATAGCTAAATTTTCCCATGAATAACAAAATGTTTGTAATTAAAATAACCTAAGAATCAAAAAGAAAATCGCAAAGCAATTCAGTGATGTAACACATGCTTAAAATGTATTGTTATATTTAAGAATGTAAAAATTTCACTGATTTTCGATGGTCAGGTAAAATAAAATTTTACATTTTACTTCACATCATGNTATTTAAGAATGTAAAAATTTCACTGATTTTCGATGGTCAGGTAAAATAAAATTTTACATTTTACTTCACATCATGATCTACTATTCCTTTTTATAACATATGATTTTTTTTTCTTGGCAATATTAAATTATAGAAACATATGTTTCAAAGGTTTATTGTTACTTCTGAAATGAACCAAATAATAGCTATGTGTCAAAGTGAATGTTTTGATGTTCCAAATTGGGATTGTAAACAACCGACGCAAATGGAAAATTCTGTTAATAGGAAATTTTGTAGATTTGAACGTATTGAATTTGAAATTATTTTTAGATCTTAACATATCTTCAGAATTTATTTATTGTGCAAAAAAGTTACAGTTTTACTGCAATAATATAAATGTGTTGGTAGCTAAAAATTATTTTCTGTGATGTCCCAAACTATTCAATTTTTAAGAATCAACAGTGCAAAAGAAATTATTAATGAAAGAAAAATGGATAGGCCTAATCATATTATTTGTCTTTATAGGGACAATTACATATTGAGTTGTTAGAACGGNATGAAAGAAAAATGGATAGGCCTAATCATATTATTTGTCTTTATAGGGACAATTACATATTGAGTTGTTAGAACGGAAACATTTTGTTATATTTGTGTATTGGTCGAAAACGTGTAAACAGTGGCGGTAAATGACTTTCAAGAGTAGTGCAGCAAGAATGATAATGAACCACCTCCCACTCATCCTTACTGTACAACTGCAGTAGTGGGTATATGGAGCTCATCCACATAACATTACTCATAGCCCTATACTTAACGGCAGTGTGATAAGACTGTGTAAAGTAACTTCGCCACCTAGTGTGCTACGTCAGTTGAGGTATAGATGGTTCGCGATAAAGTGAGCAATCTTGAAATAAACCTTTGAAAAAATCACTGCCTGTAAATGCGTATAGTTTAATGTAAGAAATAACCGCGTTACTCACAGTTAAGTAAGCAACGAACCACAGTAAATATTTCCATGTTATAGGGTCTTACATAAAGTAAAGTTAAAACTTGTTGTCACTTCCAATTCAGTTCCTTATTGCCGTATGCAAATTAGAATACAAAATGGCGTGATACTAACACATGAGTATCTTCCAAATCATCACCAGGCTGACGTAACGTTCTAGTTAGCTGGTTCATTGTTTGGTTTGGTATTTTCTTTCCCGGTCCGCACTCGCGTGGCAACCAAACAGCGGTTTATGACCAACGTGATTTAAAATGATTGCTTGTATCTTCTAAAAAAAAAAAAAAAAAAAAAACTTTAACGTAATAAATAAAATATTTTTCATGTGTTCTGACTGAAGTGGCACTGTTTGTTTTCGATTTCTGCTGTATTTATACGTAGTTTATTGTCGCAGAAATGTTTGGAATTTCAAGTAATATGTCGACGTAGAAAAAGTGCTGCTTCGTGCAATTGAAATCAGTATAAATTTAAACCTCGAATGATCTTGAGGAAACTTTAGACGAGTGTGTTTTGTTATATTTGCGAAATGTATTACAATTATTAAAGCATGAATTAATGTGTGCGTATAATTTAGTCCTTAGGCGATACCCAACTGAAGATCGAAGAGTTAATACCTCGGCAACATGTCTCTTGTTTTGAAACAATAACGACATTAAAATGTTTTATACTGCGCGTGAAACATCCCTTGAGTGTTAGGAATACGTTCAAACAATATTATAATGTCTGTCCAAACGGTTTAGTTTGTATGAGCTCATGCATCAAACAGAAGGACTAATATCTATGATTTTACTTAAAGGTAAGTGCTTTAATGGCAAAATTAAATTATGCATTAAATGCGTGGATGCAGTTTCATGAAATTTATTGTCATCGGCTTAGTATTGTCTCTTTAGTATTGTGGTGTAGTTACATTAATTTATGTGTACACAATTATTTATAAGCGAAAATGTATTTATTTTGTTTGGTACAACCGGCTATTTCTTTGATTTCGTTAACTCCACTTTTATTTTCTTACAAAAAAAAACGTCTCATTGCGCCCGCACACTTTACTGCAGCAGGTGAATCAAGGAAGTTTGCAGTTCTGAACTCGTTTACACTTGATACACACATACAGTACATACACAGAGGTGACCAAAGTCATGGGATAGCAATATGCAAATATACAGATGGCAGTAGTATCGCGTACAAAATGTATAAATGGGCAGTGCATTGGTTGGGCTATAATTTGTAGTCAAGTGATTCATGTGAAAAGGTTTCTGACGTGATTATGGCCGCACGACGGAAATTAACAGTCTTTGAACGCGGAATGGTAATTTGAGCTAGACGCATGGGACGTTCGATTTCGGAAATGGTTAGGGAATTCAACATTCCGAGATCCGCAGTGTCAAGAGTGTGCCGAGAATACCTAATATCAGGCATAACCTCCCACCATGGACAGCACAGTCGCTGACCGCCTGCACTTAATGATCGAGACCAACGACGTGTGCGCAGAATGGTCAGTGTTAACAGACAAGCATCACTGCGTGAAGTAACCTCAGGAATCAATGTGGGATGTACGACGGACGTGTCCGTTAGGACAGTGCGGCGAACTTTGGCTGTACTAGGCTATGCTAACAGAAGATCGACTCGAGTGCCTTTACTAACAGCACGTCATCGTCTGCAGCGCCCCTCCTAGGCTCGTGACCATATCGGTTGGACCCTAGACGACTGGAAAACCGTGGCTTGGTCAGATGAGTCCCGATTTCAGTTGGTAAGAGCTGATGGTAGGGATCGAGTGTGGCGCAGACCCCACGAATCCATGTACCCAAGTTGTCAACAAGGAACTGTGCAAGCTGGTGGTGGCTCCATAATGGTGTGGGCTGTTTTTACATGGAATGTACTGGGTGCTCTGGTCAAACTGAACCGATCATTGACTGGAAAGGGTTATGTTCAGCTACTTTGAGACCACTTGTAGCCATTCATGGACTTCATGTACCCAAACAACGATGGAATTTTTATGGATGACAATGCGCCGCGCCATGTCATCGGGCCACAACTGTTCGCGATTGGTTTGAAGAGTATTCTGGACAATTGCAGAGAATGATCTGGCCACCATGATCGCCCGACATGAATCCAGTGGAATATTTATGGGACATCGTCGAGAGGTCAGTTGGTGCACATAATCCTGCACCGGCAACACTTTCGCAATAATGGACGACTATAGGGGCAGCATGGCTCGATATTTCTGCCGGGGACTTCCAACGACTTGTTGAGTCCATGCCACTTCGAGATGCTGCACTTCGTGGGGCAAAAGGAGGTCCGACACGATATCAGGAGGTATGCCATGACTTTTGTCGCCTCAGTGTACATTGTTGTTCCGTAGCCAGTAGTCTTACTGTCTAGAAGTTGCGTCTTTGTAATCTCGGCCACGGTGATGAGTGGTAAGACGTGAATAAAACTATAACTATTGATATACCTAACCCGAATAGAGTTAAAATAAAATGCACTTACCGAGAGAAAGAGGCACGCACACCAATGAATTGAATACATTTAAAACCACATTAGTTTCGACAGGACACAGCACTTTAAAACCTATCTTTACCTCATTATTTGGATACAAGTCAGAATGCAGGGGCGTTGCCAGAAATTTCTTATTTGGTAGCAGGGTGGTGTCACTGACTGAAGTGAAGGGAAGGAGGACAAGTAGGACAAATCATAGAAGAAATTGCCTTAGTGTATAATAGAGTACAGTATATTAAACAAATCATGATATACTTTTGTCACACTTAAAGGATTATTAATAATTTAAATACTAATAACAACTTATTATATCAAAAGGGGGGTTACAATACCCCACCCCCCCAATCAACGCCCGTGTCGGAAAGGTTATCGAATCTGTTCATGTACGCGGGAAAAATTAAAGTAACATATAAGGTACTATTAAAATGGTCACTTTAGTTTGAAAACAACTATCTGCTTCCACATTGCTATTCACAATTTCATTAGTAGATAAAAATGTAAGTACTTAAATACAAAGGTGTAACGCGCAGAGGCGTGAATTATGTCATTGAAACGTTTTACTTTCTGCTGTTAAATATACATTTTTTCTATCCCGAACAATAACAAGTACCGTAAGCGGGGGTATCTTTGTGCCATATGAGGGTGACTCACAATCAGATTTAAATGTCCCCTAATTTCAGTGGGCCGTTTCAGACATGCAGTGGTGTCAATTAAACCACTAAACCCTAAAAATAGCCTCTTTGAAATGGAAAAAAAAATTTTATTACAGTGAAAAACTCCTGTGTCATGAAGTCTTCTCCCATGTCCCAAGTTACGCCCACAAACGGTACTTAATATCTTAGTCTACATTCAAATTGTCTGCGAGATTATATACACTGGAGAGCCAAAAAAAACTGGCATAGGCGTAAGTATGCAAATAACAGAGGTATGGAACCAATCAGAGTAACGCGATGCGGTCGGCAGTGCCTATATAAGACAATAAGCGTCTGGCAAAGTTGCTATAACGGTTACTGCTGCTACAATAGCAGGTTATCATGATTAAAGTGAGTTTGAACGTGGTGTTATAGTCGGCGCACGAGGGGTGGGACATAGCATCTCCGAGGTAGCCATAACATATGGATGTTCGCGTACGACCATTTCACGAGTGTACCGTCAATATCAGGAATCCGGTAAAACATCAAATCTTCGACTTCGCTGCGGCCGGAAAAGATGGTAAACGAACAGGACAAACGACGACTGACGAGAATCATTAAACGTGACAGACGTGCAACCCTTTCTCAAATTGGCGCAGATTTCAATGCTGGGGCATCAACAAGTGCCAGCGTGCGAACTATTCAACGGGCCATCATTTATATGGGCTTTCGGAGCCGAAGGCCCACTCGAGTACCGCTGTTGACTGCACGACACAAAGCTTTACGCCTCGCCTGGGCGCGCCAACAACGCCATTGGACTGTTGGAGAATGGAAACACATTTCCTTGTCTGATGAGTCTCGTTTCCAATTGTACCGGGCGGATGGACGTGTACGGGTATGGGGACATGCATGTCAACAGGGGACTGTTAAAGCTGGCAGAGGCTCTGTCATGGTATGGGACGTGTGCAGTTGGCGTGAAATGGGACCCCTGATACGTCTCGATACGACTCTCACAGGTGACAGATACGTAAGCATCTGTCCGATCGCCTGCACCCATTCATGTCCATTGTTCAATCCGACGGACGTGAACAATTCCAGCAGGACAATACGACACCCCACATGTCGAGAGTTGCTACCGAGTGGCACCAGGAAAATTCTTATGTCTTTAGACACTTCCATTGGCCACCTAAATCACCAGACATGATTATTATTGAGCATATCTGGGATTCCTTGCAACGTGCTGTTCAGAAGAGATCTCCACCACCTCGCACTCCTACGAATTTTTGGACTGCCCTGCATGATTCATGGCGTGAATTGCCTCCTGCATACCTTTAGACATTAGGCGAGTCCATGCCACGTCATCTTGCAGCATTTCTGCGTGCTCGCGGGGGCCTTACACGATATTTGGCAGGTGTACTAGTTTTTTTGGCTCTTCAGTGTATTTCACAATCTCCTAAATTTAGTTTATTTAACATTATTCACTACCAGAAGCAAAATGTTTTCTAGTACTTATGGTACGATGTACAGCAAAACTAGGTTTTGTAAATTTTAAAATTTCATTTGAGTTCACAACTTGTGACAGTAATCAGAACTTATTTTTCAGGAATCTGCCATCCAATTCAGGAATCTGCATGTAAAAAATGTGAAAGAAAATTATACATGCTCTTAAAACTCTACATATAATTAAATCTGCGTATTTACATCCTCTCCTTCTGTTTTCATTTGAAATTGTTCCATCGAGAATGCATATTCTATGGTTACTCTTAATCCACTTACACGCGGTGTAGTATTCAACTTGTCACAGAAATACGAATGCGCGAGCGGTGTTTGACATTCAACGAAATAAATGCTTATAGTGAAAACCAACTGATTATGATGCCGCCACAATTTCGGGTATAACTATATCAAAGTTTCCCACTTAACAACACATTTTCACAGTCCAAGCAAACTAGTGATTTTAACATACAAATTGTATAAATTATAGACAACTATACTGATTAGCTGACTATGTACTAGTTAATAATATTGCGGCAAATTCGAAACAACAAAATCGGCGTTTAGGAGACGATATTGTTAAATATATTTTAGTTCTAGGGCACGTGTGCAGATGTTTAGTACAAAAGCAGTTTGGTTGCGTGAAATTATATGTGTTCAGCTTAATAAAAAAACATTTAAAATGTATGTATTTCTTACTAGTAACTTATTTTTTTCAGGGTCTTGAAATTCTGTAACTTTTTCCTTGCTTTAACTTTGTGTATTTCTTTAAATAAATATATGAATATGTATGTAAAATTGACATCTTTGTGATTCACACAATAGGTTTCATTATATATATATGAATTTGTATTTTATGGATGTAGTAGATAACTAAACTCATCTTAAATTGTGGAATAATATACACTATGCATTATTATCAAATCAATTTGTGGTTGATTTTATAACAACATAAATATTAATTTTAAACATACCATTATTTCATATCTTGGAACAAATCATCACCCAACGGGATAAACAGAATACAATAAATATAAATATATTAATGAGCACCATTAGACTCAGGCTCTCGTTGTCAAAAAACTTCCTCAAAAATAAAATTTCCTAACTGCCTCCGTGTTGTTGCCAGGTACAGCATAGCATACATCAACAAAGTTTGTAATAACTTGAAAGGTTATATTTAATTATTTTACTTCAGTCTAAAGCCTGAGTTGTTAAATTTTAGAAACATAAACTAATGAGTGGAGTCAGCATTTGTCTGAGAAATATTTTTTTATAAAACTAACAGTGTGTCTCAGATCAATCATAAAATTTTGGGTGCTCAATTTGCTCAGTCAGTCTCTGGCTTTAGAGTGTGTTGATGAAGTAATAAATTAACACCATCGCTTTCAGTATTAAATGTATTTATAACCACACGCTAGAACACAGTGCTAATGCAGTGCGTACACTGAAACAGGAAATATTATTCTGTTTTATGAAAGTATTTACAGGGCGAAGTTCTTAAAAGTATAAAATGCTTTCTAGTTAAATAACGTGCATTTAACAAGGCGAGTGTTTTTCAGGTATCAGCAATGGAACGTTCGGATGAAAGCATGCCGTAAAGGCGCGTTTGCACGGGTAAAGTTTAGTGGCGTCAGGTACTTGAAGAAAAGCAACTTTCCTGGCAATGTCCTTGTGTAAACGGTGTGGCCAAGGAAACTTTCCACTGCGCGGGAAGTGGACAGTAAGTTGGTGGCCGCTTGAAGGTCACATCACTCACTCTCCCCGCACAAACGGCCCATTTGGCTAGTTTCCTTTTAGCTGAACGGTAGACACTATTTGCGCTTCGTTTTCTCGCCAGCCTAAAACTCCGGCAATTTGTGGACGCCAGTGTAGTCTTATTGATTGTAGTGAATTGTGATCAAAATAAGTAAGTGGAGTGGGATTGACATACACAAGTATATGGAAATTTACGCAAACTATGATACACTGTGGAACACCAGGCTCAGTGAGTATTCTAACAAACTTATAAGCGAAACTGCTTTCAATAAGCTTGTAAGTGAAGTGAAACAGGTGGGTTTAAATTAAATAGTTGAAAGTTTGCGTAAAAGAATGAAAACCATAAAAATTGTATACCGGCAAGAACTGGCAAAAGTCCTGAAATCAGAGAAAAGTGGAGGACGAACCGGCGACATCTACAAAACAAAAAATTGACGTGGTTTAAATCAGCCGACGTGTATCTGAGAGCAGTTCCTGTAACACGACCATCAAGTTCTACAATGGTAAGAGCACTCTGTAATTATACATATGTATAGCAATTATTATTGCATTACGGTTGTAAAAATTACTTTTATTTCGTATAATGTATAAAAATACAAATAATGGGTTCAAATATTTGTTAGTTGCTATATCTGAACAACCAACTGCATGTATAACAAATACAGTGAAATCCCGATATTTCGCATCCCGATTATTCGTATATCCCGCTAATTCGTACAAATTTCCCGGTCCCTTGAGAAAATCTCTTAAATTCGTAAAACAAACAATGCATTCCGGTCCCCTCGATAATACGTATTTATTTTGGTGCTCGAGCTCAATTAAAATGTCTTATAATTCTTATTTCCAACTTAAAAATCTCGTTAACTCTTAATGTTTTTAACCGTAGATTGTACACCAGCTCTAGATTTATGCAATTTGGGCAGGGTAAAAAAGACCGGAAGGGTAATGAGGGACGTAGGAGGGTTTAAAGGGCAGGTAATGACGCCGAGTAGGCTGTGAGGCGATGTGTCTGTGATTCCCAGAAATAAGAGGTGCCTTGGTGTCTGGCCTAGGGTTATGAGAGGGTAGGAAGGAGCAGAGCGAGTGAAAAGTTAGTCAGTTCGGTCTTAGCCATGCCTCCGAAAAGAGCTAATAAGTGTCTTTCCATTAGAGAAAAAAAAGAAATCATTACCGCCGTGGCTGGTGGTGATAAACAAATTGACGTGTCCAAACGTTATAACGTTCCTCCTTCCACAATAACATCAATTCTGAAAAACAAGGACAAGATCGCCTCCCAGAGATCGGACAGCAAAGTAAAGTGCTTTAAGACTGGTGAGTATCCACAACTAGAAGAGAATTTAAAAAAGTGGTTTGCCCAAGCACGGAATTTGAATGTATCAGTTGGAGAAAACATTTTAAGAGAAAAAGCCAAAGTTTTCTCAGAAAAAATGGGAATTAAAGACTTTCGTGCAAGTAATGGTTGGTTTGATAGGTTTAAAAAAGGCACAGCATAAAATTTAAGAAGCTTAGTGGGGAAAGTGCGATTCTATCGGCCGACGTTTGTTCTGAGTGGAAAGACTAATTGGGATAAATAAACGATTCTTATGAGCCCAACAACATTTTTAATGCCGATGAGACGGGGTTATTTTATAAGTGTCTCCCCGACCGATCAATTTGTTTTAAGGAAGAAAAGTGTTATGGTGGAAAAAAATAGTGAAGAACGTGTAACCATATTGTTGGCCGCCAACATGGATGGATCTGAGAAATTAAGACCGCTCATGATAGGCAAATCAGCCAAACCAAGATGTTTTAAAAACATAAAAACTTTTCCAATGACCTATCGTGCAAACAAAAAAGCGTGGATGACAAGGAATGAATACGATCAGTGAATGCTGATATGGAGAAAAGGCAGCTAAAAATTCTACATTTCATGGATAATTTTACGGCCCATAGCAATACCCCACCGCTCAGTCATGTTAATGTTGTGTTTTTGCCTGCCAACACTACTCTAAGCTGCAGTCTCCAGACCATGACATAATTAAAACGTTCAAAACGTTTTACTGCAAGGAAGTAGTGATGCAACTCCTTGACAGCATCGAGGATGGGAAGGATCATAAAATCACCTTATTTTCAGCCATGAACATTGCTCACAAGGCGTGGCAAAGTGTCAGCGAAAGCACAATAAAAAAAGTTTTTCGTGCTTGTGGATTCTACGAAGGTGGAACTTCCATCAGCAGTTACTGAACAAGACTTAGAATGCCTTGTGAATTGGAATCGTCTTCCTCAAAATTAAGAAAATTCTATAACGTTTGAAGATTTCGTCCATTTTGACGATTGCCAAGCGGTAGCGGGGATTCTAACTGATGATGAAATTTTGGCTCCATCTCAGGGCATTGATGGTGATGGTGATGACGAAGATGATGTGCTGACAATTACACCTAAAGTGACTAAACAATACATCAACAACGTGCGCCATTTCTTAGCGAAATCAGACGTTGGCGATGAAGTATTTTCTGCTTTGAATATGCTTGACAAAGCCATCGTCAATACCCGTCTGCAAGGCTTGCACCAAATGAAAATTACAGATTTTTTTAAACGTAAATTTTTAATGTGTTTTTATTTATGTTATTATTGATTTATGTATACTGTACATATGTATACATACTATGTAGCCATGCCTTTATCATTACATATTAATGCAAATTTGCATTAATCTCGTTATTATGTATTTTTTCTTTTTTTGCTCCCGATTATTGGTAATCCCGCTAATTTGAATATCTCGATAATTCATATTTAACATTCAGTCCCTTCACAATACGAATTATCGGGATTTTACTGTACCTTTATTTCAGATAGCATTTTATTCATAACTAATTAATGTAATAATTTTAATATCCAACAAAAACGACATGCATGTTTACAACCACAAACAGAACAATCATTGTTAATGGGTTGTCGGTAATTCGAACCAGAAATATTATTGCAACAAACAAAAAATTTTTTTAGATATTAGAAACGCACGTGACGTGAGTATACATACGTGTCATGAAGTAATTGTTATAATGTATTGGAAATGCTCAAAGTGTGATTTTGTTTGTTTATCAATACAGTCAACTCGACACAGTTGACGTTGTAGTCCCAATGTGTTAGTAGTGCCACTACAATTCTCTTCACACGTTTGTAAAATTCGCCATTTTTAGTCCATTCCTATCATTCTCATTTGCCAAGGCACACTCCCTTCTCCCGAGAAGTAATCTCCATAACGTTCTCTTAAAGCAGCAGCTTGAGTCCCGTAGTTGTTCGATCCAACCTGCGCCACAGTTGGCAGTTAAATTTTCCCAGTGCGCCAGGACCCTGGCTGAATTGTTCCTGTATTTTCGTCTTCAATGTCCACTGTTCCAAATTGATAGTATTGCGGTGATGTCAATCGCAGCCAGTTGTGTAACATTCACGATGCTTTCGTTATCAGATCAACTGTTGAAGGCCTCTCAGCTATGGGTTTTCCAAATACACGAAAACGTGATGCTAATACACGAAAAACGTTCTCTGCCACCCTTCTCGCTCGAGACAAACGGTAATTATAAATGCGTGGTTTTCTGGTGAGCGCACACCTGCTGTAAGGTTTCAACACATTTTCCCTCAGAGAAAATGTATCGGCCCCTCTGGCCACTTCAAACTATTATTTAGCATCGCATTATTGACTTTAAATTCACCGAACACGGCAACATCCCCTGCCCTTCCATTGGTGCCAACATTTATATATTGGAAGAAGTATTCCTCATCCACGAGAGCAAATAGTATTATACTAAACGTAGACTTGTGGTTAAATAATTCTGAACCGCTGTAACAAGGCCGTATGATGAATATGTTTTTCCCGTCGATAGCACCACAGCAATTGGAGAAATTCTATGGTGACATGAACACATCCTGTATTTTCTTTCATTCATCTGCAGTGGCGGGAACTTGTAGGATCAGAAACCGCCAACTCGTAAATCACGTAGTATCAATGTATTAATTGACATGGATATACATTATATATCAATTTCCTTCTTTCACAGGGTGATGATGGAGATACACATATCGTTGTGGAGAAGAGAGATTACACACATAAGAACAATAAAGCAGCCACTGGCCCAGCTGTAATGAGCTGCTCAAGTGGCGAAGCTACTCCAGCATGCACGGCGTCACCTTAAACATTTCGACAACCATCCGGATACCAAGGTAATAGAAAGCACAGATCAGGCAAAGGTGCGCATTATTGTGAACATGCCATTGAAAACCTGTGAGGAATAATTGGTAGCACGAAAGACGATGAATTTGAGAGTTTTGGAAATGTTGTTGCTTCTCAACTGTGACTACTGCCGACGATAAATGCCTTGTGCCTTCAACAGGCGATACAAAACATGTTAACGGAATAAAGAATAAGGTGCCTCTCTGTAAAATCCTCCACTTCTGACGTCACTTTCCGAGGAATGCCCGACTTCAACATGGGGTCGTCGTTCCCATCTCCAGAACTATCAGCAAGTGATATTACCTCAGACACATCATTAGCAGTTACTGCTGACCTCTTTGACCACAGTACGTTCATAACAAATGCACTTACTAAAAACATTGCATCAATAACGTTGTACAAATAAAGAATGTATAGTATGGTACAGGTTGTTATGAATTTCGTTACCAAATTTATGCGATGATATATGCATTTGTTCAACAAGTAATATGTTTGTAATTTGTCAATTAACTTTTATCATCAGTTTGTTATGTGTTTTATAAACTGCGTGTAATTTTGTGAACAAGTACTATATGTGTATGGAATAAAAACTTGGGATGTTTTCCACTTCAATATAATTTGGTGTTATCGCATTATACACATGTAAACATACCTGAATATATTCATGCAGACCTTCACATATTGCCGTTAATACTTCTGGAACGAAGCCAGATATTGTAAATTTTGGCACAGTTACTGTAACACGACCATCTAGTTCCTTATTTTTGTGTCTACTTTTTCGAGTATTTCATCGAATTTGCTCTTTGTCATTCTCAAAGGATTTCTGTAAGATGCAGGATCTTCCTCTGCTAATTCTTTCAATAGAGTCGATGCTCCATACTTTTTCCTTCTTCCAATCCATGACCTCACCCAGAGTCGCTGTATTCTGTTAGTTTCCATTGCTGTTAATACATATTCAATTAAATCGTCTCTAAATGCTCGCACTATTATTTCCACTCCAGCACGACACACCTTCCTCTTCCCTATTTTCTGACCGAATGATCAAGTACTTGACGCCATACTTGACGCCACTATAGTCTCCTTGTAAACTGAAATCAGAATAAAGTTCGCTTGTCTTCAAGTACTTGACGCCACTACTTTTGCCACGTGTAAACGCGCCTTAATGCCCAGGACCATTAACGTCCAGTTGATATGACCTTGAGCCTGTCGCCCTTGCTTGTTCCCCCTCCCTCCCATCCTTCACCACTTCAGACTCACATATCTCACGACATTTGAAACACCAATCCTGTGCCCGACTAGTTAGTTACATCCTTGCTTTCTTGGCAGTACTACATACTAGGCCTCCAAAACCATGAGCTTCTGGCAGTCGCCACTAGGGCGACACGAAATGTTGTGTTTCATACAAAGCCTGGGGGTTGACAGTCTGTATATCTACGTCGTCTGTGCACACGGCCACTAAAATAAAATAATTATATCTTACTACTTGCGAATAGTTCCCAAGAATCACTCATATTTCCATCAATAATAAGAATGTTTTTTTGTGAAGTGGTTTGAAAAATAATGTTTACTATTACAGTCTAGATAAGCGGAGGTGATGCACAAGGTGTTAACATCAACGAAAAACTCAATTTAAGAGTTCCTGTACAGCCAACATGTATAATGGAACTGGCCAGAAATACAAACTGTTAACTCAGTCTTGTTAGTGTAATTACAGCAACAAAGTAATAAGTGCAACTCCAGCTGTCATCGCGCACAGAATGAGAGGATCGCTTTGCATGGCTCCAAGCAACTCACTCCCATCTTCTGTTGCTTTGTGAAATCAGATTACAGTTTATCATATACTGCACTGATGAAGACGATCGGCGATCTTTGATTACATTGGTTGCCTCCGACGTCTTACCAACACGTTTTATCTTCACTGAATTAGTAGAATGTATCCAGACCAGTGAAACCAGTAAAAATATTGCTATTCGAAATCATTGGCCTCTAACTGGTGGTTTGGGCCACCTGTTTTTCACGAAATGATTTACAGGAATGATAGACTTCAATATTCCGCATGGAAAACTGCAACTTTCGTATTTGTACTGGCCGCATGTCCTTGCGGAAAGGAATTTTTTTACCTGACTGAATCATTCCGAATACGGCTACTTCTGCACTGATAATCTATGATTGGCAGGCTCACGTCTAGGACTCACAACAATAAATTTCATTCAGTCACGGAAGTGGATCTGAGTCAAAGTGTTTCAAAACACAGCTCATCATATTTTTTTTTTAATCAGGTACCTCTTCTGATAACACGGTAGCGTAATTTCACTGAGAGAAAAGGAGATCTAAGCTCAATACTTATGAATCTCATTACTCCAAGGCACAGGTTTCGAGTTCATGGTATTGAATTCAATGAACGGCAAATGCTTGCTAACCAATTCAGACACAGTGTACACAATCCTGTATGTGTTGTTCAGGAAGATCATATTCGTCTGGTACTGAACACTGCGAGGTTCAGTGGCCAATGATATTACCTGCACACTGCTACTGCTATATGTTATGGTTCGTAACACTATTGCCAAACACAAAGTCCACAATTTGTTGGTTGTGATAACTAAACAAAGAGTGTGTCAGTTTAAGTACAGCACACGTCCAAATATTCATCGTTTGAAATACCTAAAGTTGAAGTGGAGCTGAAATGTCGAATTAATTTGCAGTTTTTCGTATTCCGCTGATTCATGCCACTAATTTGGGTTCTGAAAGTGCTTCTATGCAGAAAAAATCTATGACGAAGTAATGATGCAGTGTCGATTAATACGTGTTCAGCTTCCTCCTGGCTGCAGAGAACGATTACGCTCTTCGGCCTCGACACTGGCAGCGAAAACGTCCAGAAATGGATGCCTTTAAAGGGTGCGTTTTGCGTGTGCCAAGTTATGTTAACATTGTCCATTTGTCGCGGAGTTCGTAATGTTCTGATAGGCAGCTTGAAGGCAGGTCTCTCTGGTTATGCAGACTTTTTCAGTTTTTGTGCCGTAGCTGTATTTCAGAGTGCTTACTGACAATGCCTCATTGTTAAAAAGTTACAGTTAACGAGTAACGAAATATTTTTTAATCTAATTTTAATGCGAATTACTGAGTAATTGAAAAAAATTGAAAAAAATTATCAGCAAGCTATCAAAAAGTCCTGTACTGCGAGTGATACCTAAACTCATCCTGACTTTTCGTGGTTTGTCAAGATNAATAGAAAAAAATGATCAGCAAGCTATCAAAAAGTCCTGTACTGCGAGTGATACCTAAACTCATCCTGACTTTTCGTGGTTTGTCAAGATGTTCTACGCCATCTGGATCTATAACTTACTGGGCAAAAACTGGGAACACATGAAGGGGATGCTAATCCAGATGACAACTATATAGGTGACACTATCAACAGAGAACTGTATTAATTTGCAGGATATATATTGAAGAGTCAAAAAACTGGTATACCTGCCTAATATCGTGTAGGGCCCCCGCGAGCTCGCAGAAGTGCCACAAGACGACGTGGCATGGACTCGACTAATGTCTAAAGGTATGGAGGAGGCAATTCACACCATGAATCCGGCAGGGCAGTACACAAATTCATAGGAGTGCGAGGCGGTGGATATCTCTTCTGAACAGCACGTTGCAAGGCATCCCAGATATCCACAATTATGTTCATGTCTGGTGATTTAGGTGGCAAATGGAAGTGTATAAAGTCAGGAGAGTGTTGCTGGAGCCACTCGGTAGCAACTCTCGACGTGTGGGGTGTCGCATTGTCCTGCTGGGATTGTCCACGTCCGTCGGAATGAACAATGGACATGATTGGGTGCAGGTGATCGGACAGGATGCTTACGTATCTGTCACCTGTCAGAGTCGTATCAAGACGTATCAGGGGTACCATTTCACAGCAACTGCACACGCCCCATACCATGACAGAGTCTCCACCAGCTTTAACGGTACCCTGTTGACATGTAGGGTACATGGATTCATTATATTGTCTCCATACCCGTTCACGTACATCCACCCGATGCAATTGTAAACGAGACTCACCAGACCAGGCAACGTGTTTCCAGTCTTCAAGAGTCCAATGGCGGTGTTGACGGGCCCAGGCGAGGCGTAAAGCTTTGTGTCGTGCAGTCAACAACGGTTAACGAGTGGGCCTTCGGCTCCGAAAGTCTATATCAATGATGGTCTGTTGAATAGTTCACACGCTGGCACTTGTTGATGCCCTAGCATTGAAATTTGCGCCAATTCGAGAAAGGGTTGCACGTCTCTTACGTTTAATGATTCTCGTCAGTCGTCGTTTTTCCCTTTCGTTCACGATCTTTTTCCGGCTGCAGCGATGTCGAAGATTTGATGTTTTACCGGCTTTCCGATATTCACGGTACACTCGTGAAATGGTCGTACGCGATAATCCATATTTTATCGCTACCTCGGATATGTTTGTCCCGACTTTCGTGCGCCAACTATAACACCACGTTCAAACTCACTTAAATCTTGATAAGCTGCCATTGTAGCAGCAGTAACCGATCTAGCAACTTTGCCAGACGCTTGTTGTCTTATATAGGCGCTGCCGAGCGCATCGCGTTACTCTGATTGGTTCCATACCTCTGTTATTTGCATACGCATGCCTATACCAGTTTTTTTTGGCTCTCCACTGTATGTACATGGCAAAATCCTGTTATCTGAGACAGTACAAGCCAACAGTTATACAGAGACCCTGTAGGAAAAAACTTTTTGTTGAAAGCTATACATTTTTTGTTTCATTATTTTAGGTTTTCTTGTTTTTCCACGTATAAAAATAGTTCAATAGATTTAATTCAAGTACGTAAGGAAAATTTCTTAAAATTCATAATTTAAAGAATGCCGTTTTTAAAATTGCTTAATCTATTTCAATTGGTATTAACTTGAAAAAAAAATTTTTTCAACAAAATGATGAACCTATTTGGATTATTGTGAGTGCGAAGATTGCAGTGTTTACATACCGCGCATCAAAACCTCGGTCGTGGGTGTCGGGCGACTAAAGGCGCTGCGTTGAAATTACAACGGTAGAGACAGACTTAGTTTAAAAAGGCGTTGAGCGTGTGACTGGTTCGTATTACTCGCAGTTCACAGTCGACTGAAGAGCTCTAAAAGCCCTGCTTTATTATTTTTTTNGCGTGTGACTGGTTCGTATTACTCGCAGTTCACAGTCGACTGAAGAGCTCTAAAAGCCCTGCTTTATTATTTTTTTTCATGGCAAGTGCTTTTACTTTAGCCAGACAAGGAAAATGTAATTCACGCCATGCAAGTCTTTGATTAANTTTTTTTTCATGGCAAGTGCTTTTACTTTAGCCAGACAAGGAAAATGTAATTCACGCCATGCAAGTCTTTGATTAAATGGTGATACTGTAAAAACGTCATTTACTGATTCTAAAATTTAAAATAAAAAGGCGACACGACTCAGCACTCCTGTAGAATTTACAATTTAAATTGGAAAATAAGATATAGAACTGCTTGGGGAGTGTGGGGGCTTTAAATCAGTTTCTGCATTTGAGTAGGATCAAGGACGAGATGAGAGCAGACTGGCGCTAATTAAGAGCCGGCTGCTGTACCCGAGGGACAGGCATGACGTATCGGCAAACTCCAAACTCGATGAATTGATGAGGTGAGAGGAAATGAGGTGGATGTAGTGGTGGGCGGGGGGGTATCCCACGACAGTTCTCCCTCACTTTCTCTCTCTCTCTCTCTCTCCTCCCTCCCCTAAAGGTCGTTAGTTTCTTCATTCCCTCGTTCTACAAACTCCTTCCGCCGGAATCAGTGATCAAATCGCGGCTGTCAGCAATTTGGGATTAGTCTAATCCATTCACGGTAACTTTCAACTTTTCTGAAGACCTGCTAAAGTTCTATTTCAAGCATATTCCTCCGCCTCTTGCAAACAAAGATTAACCGAGACTATAAAGTTACATCTAAGGGACAACGCACCACATTCGTGCGCACTCACTTTAATAATATTCTACATAATAACTATTTCTCGCTAGTCATTACCAAGTCAACTGTTTTCTTACTGGTTTTATACATATTAATAATGAATTATTATAATTTATAGATGAAATATTTATTTATTTCAAAATTAGGTAAACATATATTAACACAAGTATAAAATGCTTGTGATACATAGTATACTTAGGAACTAACCAATCACGTCATACATGGGGTGATTTTTCAAAGGTTAGATTCAAAAAGTGTGAAGATTATTCGTAATGTAATCTGTTGTCCCGTTTACTTCGAAATTACTGACCTAGTTTCTTCTGGTGAATCACCTATGTGTAATTTACAGATAGTTTATTTCCGTGTTCATATGTTGTTATCCTGGTTTCCCTTGAAATACAACATAGTTCTGCAATGGCGTCTCGCTTCTGTTCATAAATTTTCACTCAGTTACGAGCCGGGTGAGATTTTCGGTTCCGCCACCCTTCTCTAAGTTCTCCATGGTTTACCAAAGTCTCAACAGTCGTGAGGGCTCCTCGACAGAGAGACCAGAGGGATTACTTCAAATTTCTCTTTCCAATGGGGGAAACAGTTATATAAAACTATCGGCACGAGAAAACTGTTCGATATTTTTAACTTGATATGACGGTCGTTTGACGTTACGAGTTGGAACATACTAACTGCTCATAAGTAGTTCGATAAGGCAGGTGTCGTTATTAAGTGTAGCCGTATATTTTAATGACACTGATAGAAATACTGCGTAGTACGAAACCAATGCAGCACGTTTGTGTGTTATACAGTATTATAATTTTCCTACGTATACATTTAGGGGAAAGTTGGACAGCATGGGGTTTTTACATCTACAGTCATGGCTGCTGCTATCATGTGGCGAAATATTTAGCTATGTACCAGACGGTTAACAAACGATTCCGTAGGTAGCGCGAGGTGCTTTAAATATTTCTTGGTAACTGTGAGCCATTGTGTACGCCAAGGAGCTGTTCGAGTGTCAAGATTTAGATTTTTATGCTTTAAAACCTCCATTATTGATTGCTGCAGGAAGAAACGTAAATACGTTAGTATCCATCGTTAATCTACTAACATTTAGTTGTATATTTACGAAGGCAACAGAGCGATAGGTAGTAAATAAAACACCGTAACATCTCCAATCTTGCAATATGTCAAAGTTAGATAAAACCACGTAGTGAAAGGTTTTGCAAAATAGGGTATCCCATTTTATACTGTAATTTATATACGCGTTGTTTATTGCATTCATATGTTTTATTGTTGAACCACGCCACCTAAATATGAGAGGAAAACGACATGGCAGTCGTGGCCAAAGCACAATATGATGAATGCAACAGAATATAAAAAAAATTAAGTACAGACGAGGATGATCGAGATGTGGCATGTTTATTTTGTGGTGATTTATATTCCCATTCTGCATCAAATGAGACATGGATTATGTTATTATACTGTAAAAATTGGGCTCACGAGGAGTGGAGTGCTAAACGAGATTACATACCACGTATTTCTGACATGTGCAAGTGAAAATATGTAATTTAATATGTGATTTGTTTAGTTGCTCTGTAGTTATTCAAAATTAAAATGTAGCCTAGGTTTGTTTCGCCTACCATTGTTTATTTGAGAAAACCGTTTTTCCTACCAGTATTTTCTTTTAGCCTTCTAGTTATTAATTTAAAGTTCTCAAATGATTCAGGTAATTTTTCATATTACTTTAGAAAAATTAGGCTTCAATTTATATTGGCGGCAGATATCAGACTTCTTTTAAATCGATTATTTATCCTTACTATTAGAGACTACGGGCCGATGATCATTTTAAAAGAAATAAACTTTGGTTTCCTTTGTAGAAGAGCTTACAATAGGTGTTACATAAAAAAGATAAGTTCAATTTATCAATAAAATTTTTCCTTCCAGTTTGTTAATTTATTAAATATTAATTTGCTGTTCGTTGCTGCTCTTTTTTTGTTTAAAGTAAAGTAAACCTATATTTCACTTGCATAATATGAATAATTTAAATCAGCGTGGCTTTATTTCATGATATTGTTTTAAAGTTCTTGTTTAACTAAAATATGGTATATTATTTGATACAGGGTATCGTTTAAATATTAATTCATGATAATTTTACAAACTGCATATTAATTTTGTATGGTATTTTTGTGTGAAGTAGAATTTTAAATTNATATTAATTCATGATAATTTTACAAACTGCATATTAATTTTGTATGGTATTTTTGTGTGAAGTAGAATTTTAAATTATTTTCTTAATAATAAGCATGAATCATACTGTTGAATAACCATTTTTCCTAGCTTTCTTGTTTCGAATATATTTATCGTAAAAAATTGTATTATTTTATTGTAATTAATGGTATGATTTAATGCCGGCTATTATCTGTGTGTTAATTAATCTTCACTAATGCATGAAGTTACTTAAAGAAGCGTAATCATAACATTTTACATTGCTTTGCATAGCCACCACGTTTTACCATACCAGTTCTCTAAATAGGGGTACTTTACAATGTTACTGTAGAAATAAAATTTTTGATGTAAATGAAACACATATTGGTAGTGGTAATGTTTTACTTAACTGGCCGATAAAGTATAGATTTTTANATATTAATTCATGATAATTTTACAAACTGCATATTAATTTTGTATGGTATTTTTGTGTGAAGTAGAATTTTAAATTCTTTTCTTAATAATAAGCATGAATCATACTGTTGAATAACCATTTTTCCTAGCTTTCTTGTTTCGAATATATTTATCGTAAAAAATTGTATTATTTTATTGTAATTAATGGTATGATTTAATGTCGGCTATTATCTGTGTGTTAATTAATCTTCACTAATGCATGAAGTTACTTAAAGAAGCGTAATCATAACATTTTACATTGCTTTGCATAGCCACCACGTTTTACCATACCAGTTCTCTAAATCGGGGTACTTTACAATGTTACTGTAGAAATAACATTTTTGATGTAAATGAAACACATATTGGTAGTGGTAATGTTTTACTTAACTGGCCGATAAAGTATAGATTTTTAGCGCCTATTTTTCTTTACACTACAGGTGTTTAAAGATTGTCTAACTTTTCTCTTACGTTAAAAACAAAGTTCAAAAGCTTCGCTGTATGTATTGTAAATAGTCACCACATGCGTCCTAATTTTTTAAACATTGCACACAATATAAAAAAAAAATTATAGGTGTGTAAATTAATAAAAAATGCAAAAATATACAAATACTTTGCTATAAATATTTATTCAATAGGCTATTATTTTCTTAGTACACAGACAGAGATTTAAACTTTTATTCGTGTGAAGTACCGTGTCATTTGATGGGTGAGTTTTGGTTGTTTGCTTCACAACCGAAAATAAGGTTTATATAGAAATTCCACACAATGGTTTTTTATTTTGTTTAAATATATGAAATTCAATATGTTCCTATATAGCAATGACATTTAAAAAAAATGGCAGATTCTGTCAATTTATAAATTAATTTTAAGAACATTAAGGTAAAGGCTATGTATATTTGTACGCTAGTGGTAACGCATTTTAGAACATCCCGTAGGAATACACGTATCTTTCTCAAAGTTCACTGTAAAAATTGTGTAACTGGAGCTGACAAATTCTTGTATGGTTACAAAATTTTGTTGATTTACATAGTAATATTTTGTAAATCTACCGTGTATTTTCATTTGTAAGAACAGCATTAGTGCGAATAACGAAATATTTTGTATTAATACACATATACTGTAAACAGCCGCGCGTCCCTCCCTTTCTATAGCTTCGGGTTTCGGGAACGAACAATGCCGAGTCTACACGAAGCTTTCTTCGCCAGTTTAACAAGAAAGTGATCGTTTCTGCGGCAGTTAAGATTATCCAAGTCACAAGGGCCAACTCCTTCAAAAATTAAAAAGTAGCATCAGGCGCATGTAACATTTAGCAACACTTAAAAAACGCTAACATGGATAGAAACTGAAAATTGTGCTTATGTGACTGTCATAGAAATACAGAAGTTTTACCACATACAACGCGCTAGAGTTATAGGTTAGAGGCTAGAGTCGTGAATATGCGATTTTTTGACTCGTGTTCCTACTCAAGTATAAAACATTTTAATTGTTTTTAATGTATTTTTATACAAAGTAGGACACCCACTTAACAAAAACTAAGAAGTCTTTCATAATCTCGTTTTATTTTAAACTGTAAGTGCTGAAAATTAACTAAGTAGGAAATAAAAAGAGAGGTTACGGGAATGAGTGAGTGAAGAGATCTGGACAGCT
Source organism: Clitarchus hookeri (assembly GCA_002778355.1). NCBI lineage: Eukaryota > Metazoa > Arthropoda > Insecta > Phasmatodea > Phasmatidae > Clitarchus > Clitarchus hookeri. The sequence continues at coordinate 362,264 of NQII01001205.1, read as the reverse complement.
CTTAACAGCGAGGACTTGAGAGCCGATTAGGGTGATTGAGGTGAGTTTGTAGCAGCACCGGGAAGGGAGAGGGGATCGGGAGATCCCCGAGAAAACCCGCTGACCAGTGGCATCGACCGACATGATTCCCACATGCGAAAATACTGTTCGCCTTGGTGAGTGGCGTGCAGGTTAACCTCTCAGCCACTGCTACATCAGGTTCCGTGCAATTTACGGAAAGTCCGCCTTTGAAAATCAATATGCCCGTTATTTTACAGAGAGTTTACAGACGCCTTTGGATACATTTTTACCAGCACGTTTCCGTAAAATTAAGGAATTTTTTTTTTTATAGTGTATATCTGGCTCGAAGAGTGTTGCACTTTTAAATAGTACCAATAAAATTTCGAACAATGTTATTGCTGTGGCTAACATCAACAAAACGGCGAATTTTCATTATGACTAATATAAAAGAGTTTATAGACTTAAATTTTGTAGATGTTTGAAGCATTTTAAAATTCGTCTTTAAAAGAGAATAAACATCGGAATCGGTGCTTAAATTTTAGATAAATAATTACAGTAAAATCAAATAATTGATTTAACGTTAAATTATTTTCTCTCGAATATCATAATTGAACAGAAAAATAAGCATGAAAATATTGGAAGATTAAACTGAAAAGTCGCGAGAATGAATTTCTTATTATGTGTTAATGTGATATATATATATGCATTTTGTAAATTAACAAAAACAATTTTGTAATCCTGTTTCAATTGTACAGTTAGAAGAGCAGCAGCTGAACTGCTATACAAAAAGTCTTGCAGGAATACTGATATTCAGTAAAATGCTGAAACCATCTCAGAATTTCAAGTTCAGGTGTGTGCTAAATGCCGATGAGTCATCCCTTCACGGAATCCTATTATTGTGAAGGCTACTTACATATTTCTTTGGAAGACAGGGCAAAGTCCATTTTGACTGGTTTCAAAAGGGTGTGTTCCCCCAAGTTACGGGTTTGCAACTTAAATTTTGTGAAAGTACAGGCCAGATTTTGTAAATGTATGTGATTTCACCTGCGATAGTACAAATATGAACTTTTTTTAAAAGCTTTTTATAAATGTTCAGAATCATTTCTTAATACTATTTTGTATTCGTTCAAAGTTTCACTAGACAGTTCGTTAAATGTAAAAAAGTTTGTTGTAAAATACGAGTACATTCATTCACACTGTTTTGTATTATTTTATTTGAACAAAAGCTGATAAGTGACTTAAATTAACAACTGAATGCTGGGACAAAGAAAATAAAACCTTTCAGAAAAATTAAACAGCTGTCGCCAGCATTCATTTTTTTATTTAAACACAATGTTGAGTTGAGATATTTAGACGGCTTTTAATAACGATGTCTTAAAAGCCAATAAGCGTGACATAAGGTGAGAATGTAGCAGCACCAGACTGCAAGGGTGGGGGAAACGGGAGATCCCGAGAAAACCCGCCGACCAGTGGCATCGTCCGGTACGATTCCCTCTTGCGAAAATCCGGGAGTAACCCGGCGAGGATTGAACCCGGTTCGCCTTGGTGCGAGGCCAGTAGTCTAAATGAATGTATAAAGTTGCCTCTTTTTTATGTGGGGCTAACATACTCCGGGTTATTAAGTGTAAAACGATTTACAGTTACGCCGAGAGTTCAGTCAAAACTTGCCGTCCTCTTTAAAAGGTAAAATACCGCGTAGTAACACGAGATAAAGTTATTGAAAGGGCGTAAAGCGTATTAAAATATAACACCGTGCATGGATGCATCTAAGGCGTAGTGGTTAATATACTTACTACTAAAGTAGAAGTTCCGGGTACGATTCTCACCAAAACAATGGGAATTTTCAAAACCATAGTTGGTTTGTGACATTCCTGAAAGGGCTGTATAAAGTATGTTCCGTACGTTCCAGATTGACGTAACTTTTGTGCTACACAAACAAACGTTTCTCATCAAGTAGACAAATTACTTTGTAGAATTCTAAATAAAAGCTTGCGATTTTGTAGAAAAAATAAATTCAGAATCACTACATATATTGATGTAATTCTAAAGGATACCAGTTTGTAGGTTACAGTACGTTTTTGTAAAACTATATTATATATCCCGTTTACTTTTCAAGCAATTTCTTGCAAAGTTTACAATGAATTGTTTGTAGTCTTACCTAGAATTTTTTTGGCAACCAGTTTTGTTTTGTAAATGAACAAATACAATTTACTGCGTACACAATAAGGAGTTGTATGTAGGACATATCAAAAATTCGAGTCTGTGTGGCACATAGAACATTAAACGCCACGCATACTGCAGACACCTTAATAAGGAGTGTAACCACCCCGAACGGCCACACATGCAGCAATTGTGGCACATTACACGTCGTGCAAATGCTGAACGTCTCTCTGGGATACAGTATATGTCTAACGCTCGCTGTACTTCATAACATAGCTGGATGATGGCCGTTGTCATGGCTGCGATGGATGTCAAGCACCGTCTTATCGTTTTCCTCACATGCGTGATGGGGCTGAGGTCTGGGTACCTAGTGGGCCAGAGTAGCATGTGAACACAGTGTAGAGCTAAGTGATTTTCCCCAGCGACATGGTGACGCGCGTTATCGTGCTGGAACATTGGTTCCTACAGTGTATCAAAACATGGTCGGATGACAGGATTGACAACGTCACGGATGTACGATGTACTCGTAATGTTCCCTTGAATGAATACCCGAGGCGATCTGGATGTTGTTGCTATTGGCCCCCAAACCATCATCCCATGCGTGGGTCCGGTACGGTGAGTGCGAATGTACGATATTTTGTTCCGTACACCCGCACGTCTACAAACGAGAACACGGTCATCACTTTGTCTAAGTCAGAAACGACTCTAATTACAGTACGCCACTGCTCTCCATGCGCTTCTCCAAGACACTCTCTATAGACACCACCGGATACATTCAGGACGATGAGTTTGTGTCAGGGGTAAATATGCCACAGAAACTCGAGAAAGAAAACCTACCTCCTACAATGTATTGTTTATTGTTCGTGTAGACACCTGAGGTGAGGGAGAGAGCGACAGTGACTTTGATTGCACATGCGGTTGCTTTTCTGTCAGCCAGGGTGGGCCGAACTATCCTTCTGTCAAGGCTCTCTCTCATCAGGGCAGCGAAGTGGCACTGGTGGGGCTAGGCGGCTGTGGGTACCCTCTGCCAGCCATATTTTCTACCACCGATAAACCACTGACGCGTCACGCCCTAAGTCAGTGGCAATTCTATGGAGCGTCCAGCCACCCTCTCGGAATCCTACTGTATGGCTGTGCTCTAAGTCACTCGCCGTCGTCTTGCTTTGTGTATAGCAAAAAGGGTGGGTAGATTATTTTATTCACATAAAATTCAGTGCCTGTGGGTAAGAGTTTGGCAATACTGTTAACGACCAAAGAAAAAATGTTATAGCATCAGTGACGTAGTCAATGTTACTAATTTTATGTTTACTAAAAATTATCACATTTTCATGACGGTATTCTATACAGTACACTTTTGCGAGCACAGAGGTTAGGAATTTTAATATACTCATATCTAGATGTGTGTGCATCTATTTTATTGGTAGTAACTATATTTTCATATGAAATGTATAGTTAAAAGTTGCTAACTGCCGTTTACATAACTTTAGAAAAATATTTTTCACAAACACGAACAGCTAGTAAAACAAACAGGTAACGTCCGTAACACGCAAACATCGACATCTCACGAAGAACAAAATACAGATCAATATGGCCATATATTATAATTTCTCACACACCCCACAAAATCAAACATTTGTGTATTATATTTTTTTGTTATAAAGTACATTTATTTAATAACATACTTTTTTTCGAGAGCTACAAAATATAAAGCCAACAAATGTGGGCAATTTTAAAAAGAGTGATTTGGTTTGTACATTGTCTAACGTGTGTGGACACGCTGGACTAGTTTCGAGTGGGGAAAGTCGTTACGCCGAAAATATCTGAAAGTGCTTCTAATATCTCTGAATACCGTCATCGTTCAGACAATATTTTTGTCGGTCACGAGACAGTCGCTTCGTGACGATGTGGGTAGTTAGCGACGAAACTAGGACTAAGTAGCTACGATCATCCGAGCTGGGCTGCGATCGGCGGCGCCCAGCCACGTGCGGCGCAGGGGCGTGTCGCGAGGCCTGGGCGTGGGAAGTGCGCACACGC